>JACCGJ010020289.1:0-47371 GCA_013407085.1 Atriophallophorus winterbourni
TTTTTGGCACTTATGAATACACGATCGGTCTAAACATATTCCAATCGATTTGCTGACTCCTACGCGCCCCGTGTTCGAAATTGGCCAGTGAGGTTTGGTGAGACACAGCTGAATATGAGCCAGAGGGTAACCACCGCATCTTTCCAACCTTCGTTGCAAGCAGCGGTGCGTAATACCAAGGGAGCTGGTGGTAAAACCTCCGGATAATTCCCGCAAATCGACAAAGGCTGCCGCGAGCGCATCCAAAGTGTTTTTGAAACAAAGGATCCACCGGGTCAATGAAACCCTATTGGCCGCTCGATCGAAAGCCTCAAGAATGATGTCGAAACTGCGAGTCGAATTATCCGAAGCGGACTTCTGCAGAAGTTGTGGAAAGCACGCGGAGGTTTTGGCCACACAAACGGAGCGAATAGGAGAAAGACAAAACCGTAAGTTCAACAAGTTATTAGAGTTATATAAGAAACATTCATCTAATAAATCTAATAAGACATTATCTAGCATCCAGTATTCTAGTGTTTTGAATTTATCTAATCGGCAACTTTCGCAAGCTGAGCAAAGATTGTTGGAGAAGGGCTTGAATTTCTGCATAAGTAAGAGCTTTATGAAGGCTGAGGATATTATCCCATGTATTGAGGGGTCATTAAATGCACTTCCTAATGAACAGGCAGACTCGATAAGAAACGGTATCGTTGGTGTCGTTAAAAACCAGGAACAAGGCGATGCAAACCTTGATTCACATGATAGACAAGCACATCTTACGCTGAAGCATGATACGAATATAATCAATACTAAGGCTGATAAAGAAAAATTAACGGTAGTTTTGAACAAACGAGATTATGTCGACAAGGTTGGGGTACACTTATTTGAGGGCACTTATGAAAGGATAGATAATGGAAAAATGAAAATGGTAATGAATAACTGCAAAATGGGTACTTACGTAGCATTAAGGAGAGTTTAGGAAAAGGCTTGTGGTATAACCTGTATCCCAAGTCTACTCTAACTCCTAGGTTCTACGGCCCGACTAAAATACATAAAGATGGCATTCCTGTAAGACCTATCGTCGATGGTATCGGATCACCTGCACACGAGTTAGCTAGCCATTCGGCTTATTTGTTGAAACCTTTAGTCGGCAATACAGCCTCGTTCATCAAGAACGCATATGACTTTGCAGCACGCTTAAAGTCAGTAACAATTGATGACGATGAAATGATGGTTAGCTTTGATGTTAGCGCTTTGTTCACCAACGTCGATACAACAAGTGCGTTACAACTAGCTAGACAGGCCTTGGAATCTGATGCCAGTTTGTCAGATCGCACAAACTTGAGCGTCCAGCAAATTATCAACGGCGTATCGATCTGCCTAAACATGAACCACTTCATATTTAATGAGCAATTATATAGACAAAAAGAAGGGTTGGCGATGGGTTCACCGATATCTCCAGTACTTGCGAACATGTATATGGAGCATTTCGCGAACAAAGCCCTTAGCAATGAAGGGCTTAAGCCAAAATTATGGTGGCGCTATGTCGATGACACATTTGTTATCATCAAGCGAGATCAGTTATAGGCATTCTTCAACTATTTAAATGAAATAGACCCACGTATTACGGTCACAAAGGAAGTTGAGTCTTGCTCAGGCAATCTTCCATTTTTGGACTGTTTAGCACAAAAAGTAGACGGGAAAATAAAAACTTCTGTCTACCGGAAACCTATCGATACAGATGCTGTACTACGATACTCTTCCGCCCATCCAAGACAAGTCTTTAGCTCCATATCTTGTTCCATTTTCCATAAGATAGAACACCTGTGCAGCGACGAAAGAGACCGTAAACAGGCGCACCGTGAAGCGAGCCAAAGGCTCATTGACCACGGTTATCCAAAAAGTTTTGTAAAACGCCAATTGATGAAGGTAAAATACCCATCAGAAAAATCGGAGAAAAATTGGCGAGATACAGTTTGTATACCTTACGTAAAATGCACATCTGAAGCGATACGTAGAATCTTGAACCAGGCGGCCATACGCGTGACTTATAAGAAGGGGAAGACTATCCGTTCGGTTCTTATGCACCTCAAGGATAAGACGCCTTTGTCTAGCGTCACAAACAGCATCTACAGAATCAACTGTAAGGACTGTTCGGGTGTTTACATAGGGCAGACTTCCAGGGAAATTCACACTAGAATCGAAGAACACCGAAAGCGTGTCCGGAGACAGCCCCGGGATGCGAGGGAATCTCAATCCCTTATTCGTGATTCCGCCTTGGCGGAGCACGTTTTAGATACGGGCCACAGCGTCGATCTAGACAATGTGGAAATATTAAAACGCGGTATTAAACCGTATAGCGAACGCCTACATGCGGAGGCGGTCGAAATTGCGAAGGCAGGTCCACTGGCAGTCAATAAGGTGGATGGGGTAGAAATCTCCACAATCTGGCGCTCGGTACTACTGCGACGGTAAATAGTTTTTATTCACCTTATACCTACTAGTTAATTAGTTTTTTTGTTTTTTTCAAAAATAGCGTTAGCCCTGTTAGTTATGTACTTTTACGTATGTGGGCAGCTGTGTCAACTGACCTTGACCGTGTTCACTTGTATCAGATTGTTTTGGATACACACTGTGAAGAAAATGGACCACTGATCCTGGTCATTCCCACGAGACGTGACACACCGTGGGCGTACTATAGGCTGTTTAGTGGCAAGGTCAAATAAGTGGTGGTGGGTTGACCGCTACTTAATCATGTTCCCTGTCCTTACTATCACCCTTGGTCTGACGAAGCTTCTGTGTCAGAAGTGAAACGTTACCCAAAAACTACTCTAACTGATTGCACACAAATTCCTTTGCATTATGAATAGTTTCCATTTTGCAGCACAGGCGGCGCTAACGTAGTAGAATTATATTTTACCATAAAATATTTTTTTATTAGTTATGCATCACTTCCTGGTTTAATAATTTGACCTAGCATGCACTAACTGTTCAAATGATTTCATTCAAGTGATCCTTATTTCAAACTAGTTACCATTATTTTCTGCGTATCGGAGTTTCATTTTAATCGATTTTCCACTGAGCATCAAACATTTCGTTGTTAATTTGTTTCACGTTGGCACGAAATGTGGCATTCAATCAAATTGCTTTGTCGGTGCAGCTAAAAACGTCGGCGTAATTTGCGGAGGCGATCCCTTGTTATGATGCCGCGCAACGGTTGGTGCAAACAATCTTCTCCACTGCCTGCCTTTCGAAGAGCAAAAGAATTTATTTAACCATCCATAAAGCCACGTGTTAATACACCCTGAAATCATTGCACGCAACTTGAGAAATATATCGATTAGTTTGGTCATATTCTCCGCTGATTGCACACCGAATTTCGGGATGCTCGTGTCATCCGCTAACACGCTTTCATTTTGTTGCTCGTGCACAGCGTGACTTGAATTTACTGCCGTAATCAGCTCGAATATCAACATGGGCACATTCGTTCCAGCCTTTTCCACCAGACCTGTCGATATCCAGTTATGTGTGTGTGATACGCTTGGGTTTCCAACCATAATGAGAAACAAGTCCACGGTGTCCAGCACATCACAAAACAAGCAACGATCCGTATGAGAATGTGGTTTGTGGGTTTTGTTCGTTCGAGCGCGTTTTGCTTGAGTCGGCGCACATTTAAGCGAACAAAAATAGGTCCATACAAGCTCACGGTCAAAAGCAATGGGAAGAAAAATTGCAATAGAAACGTGAGGATTGAATACGTCAGTCGCGCGTTTGGATTGGGCCATCGCTCGATGCAGTATGAATAATCCCTTACTCTGGAGGGTTTCGAATTCCCATCAGCTGAGATGATTGGCCAAATTGCGGTACTGGATTGCGTGAACATGTTGATCGGTATACTAACTAACACGCTATTCAAGTTTACGAGAAGTATTAAAACAATCGCAGCTTTTCGAGACATTCTCGCGCGATGTGGATAAATAATGATCAAGTAACGATCGAATGCAATCAGGAGCATCGTCAGGCAAGACACGTGCATATGGAGGGCGAAAATGCTGGTCACTATTTTGCATGTGACGCCTGAGAACTCCCTCGCGTACAACTCTAAATAGGCTTGCATGGGCATGTTGAACCCGCGAAACAGAATGTCGGAACTAGCCAACGTGAGCACAAACAGGTTTGTAATATTGCTCAATGTTCGATGGCGCATAAATACGAGTATGCAGACCACAAATATGTTGCACAACGTTCAAAGAATCGCGAAATTCGTGTAGACCATGATGAACAGCACACGAACGCCGAGCAATCGATGCGTCCCAAAAATTGGATGAGCATAAACAGCTTGCAGCAGTTCCGTACATTGTGGCAACACACGTGAAAACTCTTCGTTCTGTTCAAGCGAAGCGTTGTGCATTATTCTCTAGCCAGGTTTGTTCCACAGTCTGAAACATGAAAATGCAATAGGTTAGCACTGCGGAATCTGTAGGGAAGCACACTTCCTCGTTTTGGTTTGCAAACATCCACGCATTACTGGTTTCATATAATGTGCAACTAACAAATTGGACAAAATTTCGTCAGTTGGTTCCGAAAGCATTGCACATTTTGATTGTTCACTCAAAGCGGTATGAACTAAAAAAATAATTTTGACCGATAGATGAACACATATGCACATGATCCATAAGCTTTCGAACTGTTTGTCCGTTTGCAACTGAACGGTTACTTCAACTGTCGATCGCTCTGATTGCCAAGTTTGATTATGAAGTAGTTAGGTTTAGGCCAATTGATTCCCTTGTGGTTCCCGTTTATGTTGGTTGTCCAAGCCTCGACGATTCATTCGTCATATTAGTTTAAAGCGAAATGTTACCAATAAATTATGATGTTAACAACCACAGCTTGTAACGCAGGAAAGAATACCTGATGTCGTTAATCGTCGTAGACGCTGTGTCACTCAATTTCTAGAATACAGGGGTTACATATTGTTTTTTAGGGAGCTGCACTTATATATTTAAAGCTGAGTTGAAATGAGGTTCATTGGGTTTATTTTGAATTAAGGTATATTCATGGAGCTACACGTTATTACACGTCATGTTACTGATGACCCTTCTATCAGCATACGGCTGTGCTACTCGGCTGTGGAACAGCGAATGTGCACAATCTCACCCACGCACTAAGGGTTCATGGTGCGGTGATCGATCGGTCTGATTTTACTCGTTTCTCATTGGTCGATGTGCCTGCGCGATATCAACCACATGCATGAACGGAGTTGTTCTCAATCGATATAATTCACAAGTGGTGCTCTGACCTTGGTGTTCTGTATTTGGGGTTATATGATGCTCGCCAATTTTTGGTCTAACTTTCACAAATTTAGCCAAATATGCGCAAATTCAGTTTAGTGATAATTGTGAAAATGGAATTGCACGTGATCGCAGAGCATGTAGACTCCAATTCAGCATTTGATATTCAAAACGTAAGACTAAATAAAACAAAATCTGTCCGCGTGTTTATTCTTTTAATAAATTAGAGTTTGAGTTGTTATTCAGTATATGTACGGAGAGTAGTAGAAAAAGTCAGCTTATGTAATGAGGTTACGAACTGTTGGTAAATTTTGTATTTGAATTTATTTGAGACCTATCAAGATTCCGCAGTCAAAGAAGAAGAAACAGTGTTGAAACTCCGGTAGAAGCAGTGTTTCCATTTCGATTGAAAAGTGCGGAATGTTTGATAAATGCACTTGAAGAAATGGGTTGAAATCGAGTAAAAAGTTGAAGACGCCGAAAATAATAGTTACACTGGCATCGCTCTAATGAAAGTTCTAAGTTATTTCAGAGTTTTGCAGCAAAATTGATAACAATATAAAAAACGTTCGGACTGCATCTATAATCTAATATCAGGTTTGATGAGAAAACACGTGCATGACGACCTCTGTAAAATGGCAATATTCGATACTATATTATGCTTTTGCAAAATGCTCTCAAACTATTCCACGATTCGAGATTTATTTTTGAACAACCAATGTACTTCACCGTAACTGAATACTGGGAATAGAGCTACAATAATATATACATTCACTCAGTCCTCTCCACTACAATAATATATACATTACTGGGGTAATATAGATTTCTATTTTTTCTTATGTGGGTGGCAATATCTAAATTAGATCGTACATAGTCATAGAGTATTGATCAAAAATTAGCCTAGAATGTTTAAGTTTATAATGCATTACGTGAGCAAAAGAGACACGCATTAGAGAAAGATACACGTGGCAGTTTTGCTTCGATTGTGAGAAGCGGAGCCTTCAACCATGCCCTCTGGCATTCAAGCGCAACTTATGTATCAATTTTTCATTGTTTCAAGCGAATTCGGATCCTGATCCCACAGTCCTTAACTGATGTGTTCAACCAGCATGAATCTGGTCGTGCGTTGTGTGTATGCGATGGAAATTCATGCAGATGAGCATTTTTGTTCATCATCTTGGGGTTAAGACGTATTTGCATGTGTTTGGGCATATGTGGTCGAACATGTTTGTCGGACCAAACTTATCGACTAGTGGCATAACTTTGCAACTTGTTGACCCTGTGTTTGATGGAAATACATGCAAGTGAACATATGTAATATGTAAATCTTATCATTTTTATTGATTGACTTTCTTTGTAAGAACCCTACTTAATATTAGCATAAGTGTACACCTTTTGTTTACCACTGTTGATTCTTATTGAGAATCAAGGAATTCCCCAATATGGAGTTACGCGCAAAATCCCAGGTATTTCAGAACCAACGAGGATTTGTCAACAAAAGCGGTACTATATTGAGGCAATCAAAATAAAGGAAAAACATACCTCAATTATTGGGTTAACCGGGTTAGATCCGGGTCAATATCAAAAACAGTATCGAGCACGTATCACGTTACGCACACGAGTCCAAACCAAAAATAGCGCGGTCAAAATGGAGACAATTATTCAAAGAGAAAGAGTAAAACAAAAGTGCAGTAGGAAACGAGAAGAAATAGGAGTATTTGGATTTCACAATTCACATGAAATATTACAAATAGATATTGGAAGGTAAAAGGATCCAACACCGCCCCCCAAAGCCACCTTGGCTTTCTAACTATTATCACCTTCCAAAAACCATACTCGGCGTTGTTGTTGTTGTTGGCCTCCTTCGGTCGATGTCGACCATGGATGTACATCACAAACGCGTGAATGTTCAAGTTTTGCAGCTTTTTGAGTGACTAAACAGTCCGATTCGGGAGGAACAATCTCTCCCGCAGCGCTGGCAACGATAGTCAGAACTCGGTTGTATTGCGTTAGTTGCACGTCGGCGGCGTGATCTGCGTTCAGCTGCCAAGAGCTGTATCTGCTCCTCCCCAGCATGCAGACGACGCTTTACACAGTGCCTCCAATGTGAGCGGTCGAGAGCAAGTTCTTCCCAACTCGCCGGGTCAATGCCAAGAGCTTTCATATCTCTTTTACAAACGTCTTTGTACCGCAAGTGCGGTCTGCCCAATGGTCGACTTCCTAGTTGCAACTCACCATAGAGTAGATCTTTCGGAATACGACCATTTTCCATTCTATAGACAGGCGGCGCTGTCGCAATAGAGTGAACATGCTCTGTAGACCAGCTTTTAAAAGCACTTCAGCATTAGTCACTCTGTCCATCCACGATATGTTCAAGATACGACGGATGCTTCGTAGATGGAAAGCATTCAGCTTCCGTTCGTGTCTTGCGTGGGTGGTCCAGGTTTCACTGCCGTACAGTAAAGCGTTCAGTACGCACGCGCTGTACACCATCATTTTCGTCTTTACAGTCAGCTTGCGGTTACCCCAAACACGAGAGTTCAAACGGGACAGAATGACAGCTGCTCTGCCAATTCGCTTATCAATCTCCGTGTCTAGCGAGAGGTTATCCGCAATGGTTGAACCAAGGTATGTGAACTGATGTACTGATTCAAGCTGACAGTTTCCAACAGTTATGATGGGAGGCGATACAGTCCCTTGGCTAAGGACTTTGGTCTTGCTCATGCTTATTGTCTTTGCATGCCGACGAAAAACAGTCCATTAGAGACTGAAGGTGCTCCTGGGAGTGAGCAATAAAGGCTGCATCGTCGGCAAACAGCAGGTCACGGATTAGCACATTTCGTGCCTTGGTTTGTGCTCTCAACCGGTTTAGGTTGAAAAGCTTGCCATCATTCGCGTGCGTAAGTAAATACCTTCTGTTCTCGTCCCGAAAGCGTACTTCAGAAGCAGAGCAAAGAAAATGCCGAACAGCGTGGGAGCCAGAACACACCCTTGTTTGACGCCTCGGCGAATTTCAAAGACTTCTAAGCTGAAACCGTTAAAATGGACTGAGCCCTTCATGCCTGAGTGGAACGAAATAACGAGCTTTAGCAGTCTTGGTGGGCAGCCTATCAAATCAAGCATTTTGAAAAGACCCTCCCTGCTGACGTAGTCGAATGCCTTCGTTAAATCAATAAAAACAGCGTATAATGGCATACGCTGTTCCCGACACTTTTCTTGAAGTTGTCTTAGGGAGAAGATCATGTCAACGGTCGATCTTCCCTTGCGAAAGCCACATTGAGATTCGGAGTAAATTCTATCAGCTAAAACTTGCAGCCGGATCTGTAAGACTTTAGCAAACAATTTGCCTACAACATTCAGAAGGGAGATTCCTCTGTAATTGTTGCAGTCGCCTCTATCTCCTTTATTCTTGAATAGTGTGATGATCTTTGTGTCTCGCATCTCTTGTGGGACACACTCCTCCTGCCAGCACTGAAGAAGCAAATGGTGAAGCGGTTGTAATAATGCTGCTCTACCGCATTTGATGAGCTCAGGTGGAATTCCGTCGTCACCAGGGGCCTTCCCATTCGCTAAGCGGTCGATCGCTCTATTGAGCTCATCAAGAGTAGGGGGAGTATCTAGATATTCAATAGTCGGCAACCGCTCGAAATTTTCAAATACATGTGGTAAAACCGTACTGTCCCTAGAGTAGAGGGAGGAGAAGTGCTCTACCCATCTTTTCATCTGCTGAGTTTTGTCCACAATCGGGTCACCAGATACAGACTTAATGGGAGCCATTTTATGTTTGTTTGGACCAATGGCTTTCTTGATCCCATCATACATGCCGTGAAAATTTCCAGTATCCGCAGCTTTTTGGATACTAAGGCTAATTTCTGTCCAGTAGTCATTTGCACCTCGCCTTGCAGTCTGTTGGACCTTATTTCTGGCTGCTCTTAAAAGTCGTAAGTTTTCATCTGTTGGCATACCTTTGAACCTCAAGAATGCTGACCGTTTCTCATCCAACACAGCAGTCATCTCAGAAGCTTTTGCTTCGAACCAGTCGCTTGTTCGAGCTTTCTTCGGACCGAAAGTGGAAGGTGCGACTCGGCATATGCTGTTTTTAATCGATTCCCAGTTTTCTGAAGCCGATTCAAGTGGGGTTGTCTTGCTGAACTCGGCTGTGAAGGCTTTTGCAAATCGCGCAACTAGATTAGGTTCGCACATGCCGGTGACGTCAATCCTAGGCTTACCAGACAATTTGGTGCGGTAAAATCTCGTGTCGGAAAGCTTCAGTTTTGCACAAACCAGTGAATGATCAGTGTCACAGTCTGCGCTTTGATATGATCTGGTGAGAAGTACGCTTCCTATATTAGTGCGCCTAACAAGAATAATATCAAGCTGGTGCCAGTGCTTAGAGCGAGGATGTTTCCAAGAGACCTTATGCTGTGGTTTTGTTTGAAAGAACGTGTTACTAACACAGAGACTGAACTGTGTGCATAATTCTAAAAGGCGTAGTCCATTTTCATTAGTTTTACCTACACCGAATTTCCCGAGACAGTTTTGCCAAGATTCGTAATCCGCACCAACTCTAGCATTGAAATCACCCAATACCACTACACAGTTTCTTTGTGGCACGTTTTTCAGGACTGTTGCGAGGTTGTAATAAAAAGCGTCTTTTTCAGCAGTCGTCGCAGAGAGCGTCGGCGCATAAACGTTTACCAACGTAATGGTACCAGTAATGCACCTCAGATTTAGAGTCCAAATCCGTTCGCTCCCGCTGCTGCTCGGTTCTGTTGCTTTTAGAAGGTCGTTTCGAACGGCAAACCCAACTCCATGCAGTCGAGGCTCATCAGAACCCCTTCCTTTCCAAAAAAACGTGTAATCTCTTTCTGTCAGCTTACCAGTGTCTGGTAATCGCGTCTCTTGTAGTGCTGCCACGTCGACCTTTAGTCTCTTTAACTCGTTGTTAATAACAGCAGATTTTCTTACGCCTCTGATATTCGAGACGTCGTCGTGAAATCCAGGAAGCATGGACCGGACGTTCCAGGTTCCCAGTTTCAGAAATGACATTTGTTTTTTCGTAGTTGGTTTCGCTGGTGCGGAAATAACAGTCTGCTTGTCGGTTGATTCCTAATCCCCATGCACCCAATGAGGATAGCAGACCGTGGCGAGACGGCACCATATTGGCTGGGGGCTGCCCAGCTTGAGGCGGGCGGTAGCCGTCCAATGAGACCTGAAAGTCTCTCCCACCGTCGAAAGCAGCCCCAGGCGCTGAGCTCTACGCCAATCGAGCCATAGCTTTTAACCGGTATCTGCTGCTTCCCGTGTTATTATCCGCAGAAGCGGAATGGAGTGTCCTCTCCATTGATTGCGTTGTGATGTACGCCAGGGCAGTTCAAAGTGGAGAGAACTAGCTGTTGCCCATGCAGCAAGTGCTCCCTCTCCACGGCACCATCGGAACCAAAGGAACAGCTAGGCTGATACGTTTGGACAACTATGCCGTCGCAGAAGTTGGCAGGGCGAAGTTATACTCGGCGTATATCTCGTTTAAGCCTTCCATCTGCAGTGCGATGCAATACTTTACGCAAATGTCCGTCGGCATCCGATATGATAGCCTTTTTCCACGAACCGCTTGATGCATTCTCGTTCTGGCAGAGAACATAGTCACCGACAGCAAACCCACTCCTGTAATGCTGTTAGTTAAATCAGGACCATAAGTAGATAGACGCTTGGTACCGACAACAACCGGAGACAGAAGACCCGCTTTCTTCGAATTCGTCGGCGATGCTGAAGACATAGCTTTCACACAGGAAACAGCAACATCATCGTCACTAGAATCAGAGTCCGAACTCGACGCGGCAGCACGCTTCGATCCAGCGGCACCAATTAACGGAGATTCTTTGGCTAACAAGGGCGTCGCTTTCGCGGACAACGCTGCAACCTTTGCATTTCCTGCAGCAACCACTGGAACATCATCGTCCCTCGAATCAGAACTCGACGTAGCATTAAGTATCGAACAGGAACCAGATAAACAAGCACTCTTACCAATCACGTTGACTTTCGATATATGTTTATCTTGTATGGATATGGACAGTGTACTGCGATCGCGATTCTCGAAAATTTCACTTTCAAACAATTTCGAGATATCCTCGTTTATGTCTCTTTGGGTGTTGAGGCAATTTATCGACGCTCTATGCTCGACTGTCGACGTAGGACCAATAATTGTCCATCCCAATGGTGTCAAATGTGCGAATGGTTGTTTTGGCTTACCGAGCCGCTGCTGTAATACCCAGTGTACTTCTGGAACATTAACTCCCAATAAAATACGAACCGTTTTATCCGGAATGCGAGTTAACTTGACGTCGGATAAGTGACTCAATTGCGTCAATAATGATTATTCGGGAATTGTCACCCTTTTAACGGGAAGAGAATCCATCACGTACGCTTGATCGACATCAACTTGGGTGCCATCATACAGAGATTGAATGACAAATGACGTGATGGCAGTTTTTTGCTTGCGTGTACCATGCACCGAAGTAACGTCAACATAGGCTGGCGCACCTGACAGCCCTAATTCCTCGGCTAAGTCAGCTGTCACCAATGTCGCATCCGACCCGTTATCCAGAAGTGCATTCGTAAGAACTACTCCGTTCGGACCTACTACTCTCACTGCAACGATGGACAAGAAACTGCTACATCTTTGAGTGCTTGTCGAATTAATCTTCATTGCGTATTCACGCTGAACGGTACGATGTAAGAGCAGGTGATGTTTACCCTTACAACCATCTTTCCCACATCCAGAAGTTTGTTTGCAGTCAGCTGCTATGTGGTTTGCTTGAAAGCAGTTGAAGCAGAGTTTAGACATCTTAAGTCTGTTAATCCTTTCAGCATAAGACAGACTGCCGAACGATGTACAATTTTGTAGCGCATGTGTCATGGAGCACTGTGGGCATCGCGATGACTCCGTTGTTGAAGTGACATTCAATCGAATTCTTCGAGTATTCGCATGTGTCAGTGAACCAGCCTTCGTTTCACGCCCACTAGCTAAAGCACCGAAACAGCTAGTAGCCATTGAGACTTGTCTCTCCAAGAAACGAACTAAGTCCCCAAAGGTGGGCTCTCCGTCAAATCGAATGATTTCATCAACGCACTCAGCCCACTTGTAACGCAAATGTTTGGGTAAGCGCTCGACAATTAACTTCAAATTTGTCGTATTGTTTAGTTCGCTCAAGCGATTCAACTGTCCAAGAGCGAGCTCGCAATTGCGCAGTCTGCGTGTCAGGTTGCGAAGCGAACCGATGTCATTCTGATTAATGATGTCGCCATTGAGAATCTCATTCAAAAATGACTGGACGATATCATGTGGGCGACCGAATTCCGTCTTAAGGATGCGTCGGGTTGACAAATCCTCGTTGGTTCTGAAATACCTGGGATTTTGCGCGTAACTCCATATTGGGGAATTCCTTGATTCTCAATAAGAATCAACTGTACTCAATTAATTCGGAGTGTTCATCCGTCTTCCCGAATTTTGATTCGACATTTTCAAGCAATCGTATAGTAGCTGAAATGTTCAATAAAGGTTTTACCAAGTCGCTGGAGAACGAAGACAATTTCGCTAATGATTCTCCTTACAGTTCATTTTCTCCATCTTTGCAAGCATACGGACACCGTTTCGCTGAACCAGCAGAAGCAAGACTCGACGAAATGGAAAGAAAACGAAAAGAAAGAGAGCGAAGAAAATTAGAGCAGGAAATTGCTATCGATGAAATTGAAATTGAGATAAAGAAGAGAAAAATTAGAAAACTTTATTTAGAAAGAATGCTGAGTCTTCTTAACGATGACGAAAATTATTTCGAAAATATTGTCGCCACCGAGGTTCGAACTCGGGACCTCACTCCCCCCAGCGAAGCACATAACCACTGCACCACGACCACATTGACCTGTCGTCCAATCCCAAATATCCAACGGTTAGACTGCAATAGCTCTGGTGAACCAAAAATTTCGGTTGATGTGTTTGAACGAAAGGCACCCGTTGCAGATGTTGATGACTTTGTCACGATTCAGCCTTTCTCACAAAGTTGTGGACGTCCTGCTTGTTTTATTTCGCATTGTTATAATCGTGATAATATGACCACTGATTTTACTGAGACTGATTTGACGACGCGATCAGGTCTGTTGAAGACACATCTGGATATTCCCACGAAACTGGTATTTGATTCCGGATTTGACGGGGAACCTGGCCGAGCTGCTGAGATGTCCATTTCACGTGATCGGTGGAACAGTCCGGAAGGTTGCGGTGGTGATACATCGAAATATGAAGTGTCACCAGTCGACGTGATCAGTATTTATGCTGATTCGAATTCCCGTGTGTGTGCATCGGAGCAAAATCTTGTTAATGTCAAAATACCTTCGATTGACATGTGTGCAGATCTGATGAAGGATGAAAAGGAACAGAAAGTCCGCGTGGAACGAAAGCCATGCTGGCTTTGGGGGGCGGTGTTGCTTCTTTCTTTTCCGTCAATGTCGCCTTCCACACTGTTTTTCTGACCTGTCATTATCATATTGCTTTATGGACTCTTTTGCTTATTTTGACCTTGATTTACTGCGCACAATTTGTCGTAATCTCGATTGCGTGAGACGGTCGTACATTTGAACCTGATTTGATTTTGACTCGTGTACGTAACTTGGTACGTACACGATATTGTTTTGATATTGACCCGGATCTAACCCGGTTAACCCAATAATTGAGGTATGTTTTTTCAGTTATTTTGATTGCCTCAATATAGTACCGCTTTTGTTGACAAATCTTCGTTGGTTCTGAAATACCTGGGATTTTGCGCGTAACTCCATATTGGGGAATTCCTTGATTCTCAATAAGAATCAACAGTACTCAATTACCTTTATTGCGTGGACAATCCTTCGATCATCGCTGGATTTTTGGCTCTACATTTGGTTCACACGACGGAGAATATCATCTTCAAATATGCCTAGAACGAGGACTGGCAAGTCGTCTAACGAATTCGATGACGTTGTTTTAAACCCCGATCCCGTTTTTGAACTTTCTACTATGTTTAATAATTCTCCTGATAAATCCCTGCATACTCCCATACGTATACCTTCATCGAACGATAATTTTAATAATTTGCCTTCAAACTCTGCTATTTTAACTTTACCTGTCCAGCACCGTACTCCTAGCTTAGGTGATGGTAAAGGTGTTGAATCTAGAGCGTTTGATGATCATAAGGAACGCCGTCGAAAATTGGCTAAAGAAATATACGAGGATGAAATAGCCATTAAATTGAAGGAGCTGGATATTTGTAGACACAGCCTAGAGGCGAAGCGGAATATGATGCACGATTTCGATTCTTTCGATGATATCAAAGGCGATAATGAAATCGACCCGATCCTAATGCGTAAACATGCTCCAAGTCCATTGCACTCATCTAAATCCGGGAACGAATGTCCTGTTTTGAGTAACGCAGCGTTACGTGAGATGCCGATGAACGCATCTGGTTCGACGCGGTATTGTGACATGCGTGGAGATGGATTACCTAGGATAGACATAGATAAGTTCGATGGTAATCCGATGGAATTCTGCAAATTCGTCAAAGCCTTTGAGATGACCATCGAAGACCGCGTTTCTAATGATAACCGCAAATTAATGTATTTATTACATTACTTCAGTGGTTCTGCAAAGGACGCTATTGAACATTGTGTTTACCTCCTAGATAGTGAAGGATATTGTCAAGCCCGACGCATCCTTAAGACGGAATTCGGTCGCCCACATGATATCGTCCAGTCATTTTTGAATGAGATTCTCAATGGCGACATCATTAATCAGAATGACATCGGTTCGCTTCGCAACCTGACACGCAGACTGCGCAATGCGAGCTCGCTCTTGGACAGTTGAATCGCTTGAGCGAACTAAACAATACGACAAATTTGAAGTTAATTGTCGAGCGCTTACCCAAACATTTGCGTTACAAGTGGGCTGAGTGCGTGGATGAAATCATTCGATTTGACGGAGAGCCCACCTTTGGGGACTTAGTTCGTTTCTTGGAGAGACAAGTCTCAAGGGCTACTAGCTGTTTCGGTGCTTTAGCTAGTGGGCGTGAAACGAAGGCTGGTTCACTGACACATGCGAATACTCGAAGAATTCGATTGAATGTCACTTCAACAACGGAGTCATCGCGATGCCCACAGTGCTCCATGACACATGCGCTACAAAATTGTACATCGTTCGGCAGTCTGTCTTATGCTGAAAGGATTAACAGACTTAAGATGTCTAAACTCTGCTTCAACTGCTTTCAAGCAAACCACATAGCAGCTGACTGCAGACAAGCTTCTGGATGTGGGAAAGATGGTTGTAAGGGTAAACATCACCTGCTCTTACATCGTACCGTTCAGCGTGAATACGCAATGAAGATTAATTCGACAAGCACTCAAAGATGTAGCAGTTTCTTGTCCATCGTTGCAGTGAGAGTAGTAGGTCCGAACGGAGTAGTTCTTAAAATGGCAATATTCGATACTATATTATGCTTTTGCAAAATGCTCTCAAACTATTCCACGATTCCAGATTTATTTTTGAACAACCAATGTACTTCACCGTAACTGAATACTGGGAATAGAGCTACAATAATATATACATTCACTCAGTCCTCTCCACTACAATAATATATACATTACTGGGGTAATATAGATTTCTATTTTTTCTTATGTGGGTGGCAATATCTAAATTAGATCGTACATAGTCATAGAGTATTGATCAAAAATTAGCCTAGAATGTTTAAGTTTATAATGCATTACGTGAGCAAAAGAGACACGCATTAGAGAAAGATACACGTGGCAGTTTTGCTTCGATTGTGAGAAGCGGAGCCTTCAACCATGCCCTCTGGCATTCAAGCGCAACTTATGTATCAATTTTTCATTGTTTCAAGCGAATTCGGATCCTGATCCCACAGTCCTTAACTGATGTGTTCAACCAGCATGAATCTGGTCGTGCGTTGTGTGTATGCGATGGAAATTCATGCAGATGAGCATTTTTGTTCATCATCTTGGGGTTAAGACGTATTTGCATGTGTTTGGGCATATGTGGTCGAACATGTTTGTCGGACCAAACTTATCGACTAGTGGCATAACTTTGCAACTTGTTGACCCTGTGTTTGATGGAAATACATGCAAGTGAACATATGTATTATGTAAATCTTATCATTTTTATTGATTGACTTTCTTTGTAAGAACCCTACTTAATATTAGCATAAGTGTACACCTTTTGTTTACCACTATACAACTATTTCAAGGCTCAATGAATTGCATCTTACTGTCTGAAACAGATTACGGCAAACAGCCAGAAACCGATCGTGGTGTTTAGGGGACGTATTCATATTCCGGTTTCTTTCGACCTGCTACATTAAGACTAAACTTAGAACGTAATGATTTTGTTTTTATATATTTGTGGATAGCTTTCGTTCGGTATTTTTCAAAACGCTATATGAAATCCATAATATTGATTTGTCGTTTAATCGTTTGACCATGAATCCCGGAATATCCCCTATGATTTAATTGCGACGGGTTAAAACCTGACAAACATTTGTGCGATGCATGTCACTTGGAACAGAAAATTCTAAGATTGCGTGCTGCATATATGGCGAGTGTCGCAGTCACAAATAGCTAACAGTTGCACGATTGCACATGAATCGATTTCGAAATTAACAGAGTAATCGGAAATGAATACTTATTTCTACATGCGGTTTGTTTTTCGCGACGTGAACAGCTATCAGGACGAGAATAGAAATCATTCACCCGCATAATGTAATGGATAGAGGTTGTTTGTAGTACGACCTGCTTACGAGCGAGAAATAGTATGTCATCCGGTGCTATTCCCAAGAGGGACTTTAATTAATAAAATGCTGCATTTCAGCTGACAAATTTACAAACGAGAAATATATATCGATGTGCTTATTTTAGTTATTATATGTTCAATAAACAGCATACACACGTATCAAGACTCTATCTTCGCATATAAAGTCCGTAGTACTTATTTCAAATTCGAACTGCATGCAACATCCTAGGTTATGGTTGCATGTTTTAAAATACCAACCGCTAAACTGAACAGCTGCAGGTGAAATGATATTATCATACAAAATATTAAATACCCCATATCATCCCATAAAATATTGTTTAATAGTGTGAGTCTCAACATAAACGCGGCCCTAAACGACAATAAAAATTCCCTAATTATCTGTCACCAATATTTCATTATGTACGACGTTTAACAACGTGCCGTGCGGTCGTATTATTTTGATCTCCTGATTATCAGGATATACTATTCTTAAACTTACACTTACGTCGATATATTATACGTTGTTGGACTCCTCTCGAACTCAGTTTTTGGATATACCACTCTCGTAGCGGTATCCGATAATACGAGCAAATTGGGATTTATCGTGATTTTCCCATATTGGATCCACGCGTGCAACTCTGTTAATACTCTTCAAGTCCTCAAAGTGATTAACGTCATCGGAAAGATCTTATTCTTCGCCGTCGACTGGTCATACTTTCAACATCGTGCGATCAACTACCAAAGAGTATCACCGAATTAAATTCTGATTTTGCTCTTTTTCGTGAACACTGAATTTTTTGTTGCGCACACTATATTCATCATCGATCGCTCGACAGAGGCAATGCTTGCTCACAAACCACTGAACAGTGCTGCTCATAACCCTGAACGGATGACCCCGAAACGAAAACAAAGCGCACCGGGCTGCATATGTGCGGTTTGCCGGAAGTCGCTAAGTCCTAAGGCAAAGTCTGTCACGTGTTACGATTGTTTGTCGAAAGTTCATGTTAAATGCGGCAAATCGCAGACCTCGGATGATATACCCGAAATCGTACGCAGAAAAATCATTTTATTTGCGGATGACATCAAAGTCTGGATTAGCATACGCACCATAGAAGATTGCCAAATTCTCCAAAAAGATCTCGAAGCACTTCATAATTGGTCCTTGCGGAACTGCTTGCCATTCAACATCCAAAAATGTAAAATGTTGAACGTCGGTAAATCATTCGAATTCACATACTCTCTGGGATCTCAGCAACTTTCATGGGTTACTGAAGAGAAAGACCTGGGCGTGTGGATTAGCAGTAACCTTAAGTCTTCACGGCACTGTTCTGTTGTATACAAAAAGTCCTGCCAAATCTTAGCATTGCTCAGAAGGATCTTTGGTCGTTTCTCAAAGCAGATACTCCCACGTATAATTAACACCTATATCAGACCAACAATGGAGTATGCTGTTCAAGCATGGTCGCCATGGTTACAAATGGACATGACCTTGCTGCAACGGGTATACCACCGCGCTACAAAACTGGTGACCGGGCTATACAACAGACCATACGATTCAAGATTGAAGATTCAAGATTTATGGTTAAAAAAAGCAAATTGCTGTACAATACCATAGGATATACGTATAAAAAATTATTAAAAAAATCGTTACTTGTATGATCATGTCCATGTTCTTCATAGGTGGAGCAAAAATAATCCTCAATGGCAACACAGACTGAGGGAAAAGAATCTTTGGATGGACGGTAGTTCCGTGCGTTAAAAATTTTATAGACATCAATAGGTAGGGGCCAACGCAGTAGTTCTCAACATAAGGTTTCGTAACCTTTGTTTAAAGATGTGCTCGTTCGATGAGGTAACAATATCTATCGGCAAGCTATTCCACAAGAAGCATACACGAACAGCGAAGAAGTGACGACGACAATTCAATCGTGAGTGTGGGATTTGAAGGGTCAAAGGGTGGCTGCGTGTGGGGACAACCGAACCAAACTTGAAGAGGTGTTTGAGAGGGTGGGATTTCGCGTAGATGATTCGATATGTCAGAGTGAGGTCGTGTAGGATACGTCTGCGCTCGAGGGTGCACAGTCCAAGTCTGGTCAGTCGCTGCTCAAAGGGTAAATTATTCAATCCGGTAACCATTTTGGTTGCCTTGTGATAAATTCGTTCGAGGAGCGAGATGTTTTTTTCCATCCATGGCGTCCAAGCTTGTACAGCGTAGTCAACGACAGGATGTATGTAAGTGTTTAGTAATTTCACGAGTGAGTGTGGTGGGAAACGTCCGAAAATGCGTTTCAGTAAACCTAGCAAGCTGCACGCACGCTTGTAGACGGCTTCGCACTGTAGGCTGTTCTTCAAAGTGCCAGACACCCAGATTCCGAGATCTTTTTGTGATGTACTCCATTCAAGCTGGTGGCTGCCAAGTGTATAGGTAAAGGGAAAAGGTTCTCCGACTTGCAACATCTTGCACTTGCGGAAATTAAATGGCAGTTTGTTTTGGATTGACCACTGGTGCAGTTTATTCAAATCTCCTTGCAGAACTTGACAGTCCTCGATAGAGTTGACCTTCCTCCAGATTTTTACGTCGTCTGCGAATAAAACAAGCTTACATGCTAGTAAGTTCGGTAGGTCATTTATAAATAAGAGAAACAGTATCGGAGAGAGAACCGAACCCTGAGGGACTTTGCTCGTGGCTTCAATTGTTCGAGAAGTTTCACCATCTATTCTGACTTTTACTTTGCGTCCAGACAGGTAACTTGTGAACCATGTTAGTAGGTTTCCGATGACGCCAACATGCTGCAGCTTCTGAAGCAGTAAGGAGTGATTCACTCTGTCGAATGCTTTAGATATATCTAAGTAACCGGCATGAACGGAACCTTCTTGGTCTAGTGCTTGCGTCCAGTCATTTGGAGTCGTGAGCAAGTTAGACAGGCATGAATATGTTTTCCTAAATCCGTGTTGTGTGAAAGTTATTAGCTGATGGTTCTCGAGATGTTCAACAAGTCGTTCACACACCAGGCGTTCCAAAATTTTAGAAACCGCTGAAAGAAGCGTCACGGGGCGGTAATTCGCCGGATCAGAACGACTGCCCCCTTTGTAGATTGGTGTGATAAAACCGGTTTTCCATTGAGTTGGTACGGTTCCCGTATTCAATGAGTGCCTGAATAGACCACTTAGTGGGCCACAAAGCTCCAGCTCGCATGACTTCAGAACAGCGGGTGTTATTCCATCCTCTCCTGGTGATTTGCGAACGTTCAGCCGGCGTAGATGCTTTCGCACAACCGTAGGATTTACCTCGATGTTGCTAAGGCATTCGAATTGTAGTGGGTGCGGCAAAGACGTCAGCGTTGACACGTTCTTTGGACAAAATACTTGCGCATAAAATGATATTAGGGCATCAGCTGTATCCTTGACATTATCAGTCAGTCCGTTCTCTGTCTGGATAGGAAATACACCTGGTTTAACCTTGGTCGCGGTGTTTACGGTGGTGTACAGCAACTTAGGATGTCGTTCCATCTGGTCGATCAGCTTAAAATGGTGATATTGCTTGTCTTCTCGAATTAAGGACGTCACCTTGTTACGAAAACTACGAAAGTGTTCCCAAGATGCGTCTGTTCGTGTTATTTTATGTGCAGCCCATGCGGAGTTTCGCATGGCTATCCACTTTCGAGTGCGGCTTCGGAGTTTGAAGCAAAATGTTCTTGATTTCCTTTTGGAAACACAGGTATAATTTTCGTCTAGTTTTGTACCGATATAACTTAACAGACTAGAACAATGAGTATCTGCATTCGTAAGATCGAGATGTTTTTCCTCCATAATCGTAATGGCACCGCGAAGGCCGAAGTAATCGACTCTCCTGATGAACTTAACGTCGCCCGACGCCCTTCTGGCGTTGCACACGAATTCGAAGGACAACACAAGATGGTCACTTAGCCCCAAAGGACTATGATACTGCACTGACTCCACTGCTGTTGCTTCGGAGGTTAAAACCAGATCTAGAATTGACGATTCATTGAGGCCCCTTTGTCGAGTGAATGAATGGACATGGTTGTATAGTGGAGTGAAAGTGATAATCTCACGGAATTTGTACTCAAGGGATTGCTGAGTATGCACACTTTTGGTGTAGAGATGTGGGAGGTTAAAATCACCCATGATTAACAATTGGCATCCTCTATGGTTTCCAGCGTTGCGCATCATTTGTAACAACGTTTCATTCTGGGCATCGGAAGAGTTGGGCGAGCGGTAGATCACACCAAGTATACAGTTCTCTCCAGTTTCCAAGCGGAGGCTACACCACATGGTGTCCTCTAGCTCAAACGTTGTGTCAGGTACAGCTGTGCATTGAAGACGCTCGTTATAATACAAAGCAACTCCACCACCTGATCTTGAACGGTCTCGTCGAAGTAGGATCATGTTGGGAAGTGCCAGCTCGCAATCGTTCACCTGATCGTAAAACCATGTTTCGGTAACAGCAATGATGTCAGCAGAAAACTGAGCGTTGAAGTGAGACAATTCGGCGATTTTGTTCCGCAAGCACTGTGCATTTGTGTATAGGCATTTAACAGTGGTTTTCTTGTGTAGCAAGACTATGCGGATGATGTTTGTATGTCCGACCCCCTGAGAGCCGGACCACGATGTACTCAGTCCGACTCGGTTTGAGCCGGACCCACTACGTTTTTTGATGTATTGATTGCTTCCGTTTCGGTGGGAACGCTACCGTCTACCGCCCACAGCCGCGAGTGTGTCTCACTCATTGGTTCGGGTGGGCTAAGTCTAACATCCTTGGGTAGTGTTCGTTTCTTTTTTATCCATTCCGACCTTACTATTTCAGCCACAGCGCTGGTCAAGAACGTAATCTTCAGAGGTTTCGGTCCATCCCCCTTGTATTTTGGCGAAAAAGGAACTCGAAATGTGTCCACAACAACGGCATTAGAAATATCGAGAGAACACGCAATGTAGCGCCATTGTTTGACGTCGTGCTCTACCGTTTCCTGATTCGATGCTTTAGAAGTATTTTCTGGTACTCCAAATAGAACTATACTTCGCGATACCATTTGTTCCCTGTCGTTCAAGCTGCCCTTCCTTTCCTACCATGGTACATCGGGATATATGCGGCAGTTGGAGTCGGAATCTGACTTGTGTAGGTATGCATTCAGCAATACGTTCTCGATATCAGCCTCGCATTTTAGTGTTACCTTGAGCAAGCGAGGTTGACCAATATGAGGTGAAGATGAATGGCGGGTTAGACGAGTCACCTTTTCTGCGTTTACATGTTCAATTTTCATTAGGTGACAAAGTTCAGACCATTTATCGACATCATGTTTCTGTTTGCTATCAAACAGGCTTTCCTGGGACTCGCTGACATTCGTACATATCACGTTCAGCATGGATGGGGTGTTCTTTTTTCGTATCGGAAAGTCAGGCGTTTTAGAATGAAAAACCTTTGTGGCTTGACTTTGTGAGTCGGGTACAACAGTTTTGGAGTGTACAGCTGAGGTTCGACCGTAACAGCATATCTCTATAAGAATGTCCTACTTCTGTGGTCGTTTTAGCTGATTCCAAAACGGGAATAACCCTGCTTTTCTGCTTTTTTGGCACACGAGTAGCCTTAGTCTTAGATTCCTTCAACGGTGGTCCCGAAATCGATGTATTGATATGATGGTTTACATCAGTGATCACTTGCGTACTCACATGATTTACCAACATTTCTTCCACACGTCGAAGGCCCAACTCCAAACCGGCCATTCTATTTTCTATTTTGGATCCAAAAGTATCGTTATAGTGCAATGATTTAGCTCTGCAACGAACACAGACATAGCATGCACCTGGAACCATTTCATTATTCAATAATGCTATCGAGTCAGGGGCTAAAGTACGGTCGCATTTACCATGGATTTTACCCATACACAGAAAACACGTTATTACTTTACGCGCCATGGGACTCACCGGTTGTTCGCTTACTTTGCACGTGACTTCGGGACAATTCTGCGTGTCGGGATTCGTCCAATCAGCTGGGCCGGCCGTGACTATTGTTGCGTTCGCCGGATCCAGGCCCTTAGCAATGAGGTCAAGTTGGTCCGATGTCGCTGTTTGATCGATCGATTTTTCAGTCCGTATGATGGTTCTCGTGATGCTGTGAAACATGTTTGTAGCCTGAATTGGGTTGTTCGGCTGTGTGACGGGTTTTTGTTCGACGGGTCGAGGTGGCTGTTTTGAAACACGTGATTTCGTCATGTTGCAAATAATCTAATATAACTTGTTAACTACACAAGCTAGAACACAGAAATAAGTATCAAAATTCGTAGCTCGACGTGATCCTTGCAATGATAGCAAAAACCGTAGAATAATTAGCGATTAAAAAAAGTTTGCGCTCGTGAGCAAACTGTGAAGTTTACGCCGATATGATAACTTTGCTGCTAATCCGTTGACAAGAGCAAAACAAATAAATTCCGATAGATATGATCGGAAGTAGCACATAATTCTTGGAATGAGAGAAATCCAAGCAGATTCGGCGAAGATATGAGCAGAAGTGTCAGAACAATAAAAAATGCGACTGCACAGTAGGTCAGGCCGTATATGAGCGAATTGCAACACTCAACCTCTTTGACTTTTCGTACCGTCGTCTCAGGGGTGACTTGATCCTGCTTTTCAACATTCTGCATACAGTGGATCACCCACTTGAACACCTGTTTCATCGGCAAGAACCACGTGGTAGCAGATCGCATGGCTACAAGTTAATTATTCCACACTCCAGATCAAATTGTCGAAGGTTTTTCTTTGCTGTCAGAGTCTGTTTTCTATGGAACTCCCTGCCCCCACATATCATTTGCACAACAAGCCTGAACATGTTCAAGGCTGAACTTGACAAGTATACGTTGACCAAACCCAACCTTGCACCTGAATGCACGTGCTGACTTTCCATATTGATAAAACATTTGTGTTGTTTTTATGAATTCCCTATATTTTTAATCTGTATTTACTGTAAAGTATTTACTTTTTGGACCATAGAACTTTGAATTACTTTGAATTACTTACCCTGAAACTATTGTTGCCGCCCCCAGGGACGAAACGCTCATTCTAAATTCGGACACGTATTTGTTTCATGATGATTTAGCGAAACTTGCGTATAAACTAACGATAGGAATTCAACTGGACTATTCTTTCCATTACATGAGCTATCGTTATCTTTTTTCTTAAACGAATATTTACGATGCTACAGTAATTGTGAAGCTGCTTTTTTCTGACCATATCTTATGAATCTTGAATGATGAATAAATCTAGAAGTTAACAAGTATATGTTTTTGTACCTATATTTTTAGCTGAATTTATTGTAATGTTAAAAAAATAAAACGTCTATCTGGTGTGCGGACGTAATTTTTGTTGCTCTGACAATTTTGGTCATAACTTTGTCGCTTCTGCTCGGATTTATACCATTTAAAGTATTCCGTGTATCACTCGACAATACCTATCGGAGTTCATACTTTTCGATTATGCAAGTTGAATTACGGCAAACGTTGCTGTTTTTACGGGAAATACCATTTTGTTCACGCGAACAAAGTTTTTTCCAACACTGACTATCCTACGAATTTCGATATCGTTGGAAAGATCACAGTGCGATACGGGTTTTGATACCGTATTTCGTTTCCTAACTTCCGTGGTTCACAAGTTATCGCGGATATTGTTCAATGCCGAAATCTCGCCATCGAGCTCTGTCAAGCCATTCAATCGACAACACACCCACTATGGAACAGCCAGCAAGCCCTGTGCAGCTCGCAAACATGTGCGTACGTGTCACTAGATCAGGGGTGGGCAAACTACGGCCCGCGGGCCACATCCGGCCCGTTAGGCTTTTTAATCTGGCCCGCCGACCTTGTCCAAACTTGTTACCCTTGTTGTATTTCACTCATTTTGCTATTTGCAATTGTTAATTATTGTGACCTTGAAAATATATACGTTTTGAATCCAACCGGCGCTGTTCGTTCTCTCTCGCTGTGTCTGAGCCGATTGTGTGAGAACTTGTTTGCAACTGTCTGGACTGACTGCAGTGAATGTTTGGACTGTGAGAACCATTAACGCTCACGGATATAACTCCATTTTAGCGAGCTTGCTACTTTATTCGTTACCTGAACTGAACTTCCATCTTAACGGATTTAATCAAGCCAATTCCTGCATTACTGTTCGTACTCGGAATCTTCGACATCGTGGAGAATCAGTATCCTTCCCATCACAATTTCCTTGCTCAACTCACTTCAGCCTTCGGTGAGTTATTTTGAATTTTCTATCTGTATATCTTTATACAACATTTTAGCTATTAAGATTCAAGATTCAAGATTCAAGAATTTATGGTCACAAAAAGCACATAGCTTCACAATTACCATATCATAGTAAATATACATTCAGGAAATAGGTATAAAATAAACATGTAATGTCAAGTATAGTCAAGTTGTATAGTTACCATGAATCAATACGCAGGTGTCGTCAAATCGTTATGCAACAAATAAGTATCCCAATTTCGAATAAACGTTCCGATGCTGGGAGAGATGACAAGAGTTTCGGGTAGGGAATTCCAAAGGAAACAGACACGTACACAATAAAAATATCGGCGACAGCTGATACGGGAGTGGGGAATTTGCAGTGTCGCTACACCCTTAATGGACGTGTGGACCGTTTTTGTAAGCATGTGAGACGGCAGAGCCATGCCGGACGCCAGTTGTAAACAGACTTCAGAAGTGAGGTGACGCTTGTAAAATTGGTCGCCGTGCTTCAATTTTCTGCATGTAATAATTGATAAACCCTGAAAGTTTAGACAATGATAATTTTCTACTTTATTTTTAGACATTTGAGCCCTTCTGTGAAAATGAGTGGACCAAAGAGAAGGAAAGTGAACAGCGAATGCCGATTTTTTATAAGGACTGGACAACAAAATACTTCTTCACCGAAGTCCGGTCAACGACTGTATGTCTGATATGCCAAGAAGCTGTTGCGGTTATCAAAGAGTACAATATCAGCCGTCACTTTGACACGAAGCATGCAAATTATGCTAGCAAGCAGTCAACACAAGAACGGGCGGCTACTGCTCAAAGGTTGGCAGCTCATTTACACAGTCAACAGAACTTGTTTCAAAGACAAACAGCAATTTAAGAGTTAAGTACCAAGGCAAGTTATTTGCTGACATTCAAATTAGCAAAGGCTGGCAAGCCTTTCTCCGAAGGCGAGTTTTTGAAAGAATGCATAGTAGGGACAGCTGGTCTCTTGTGTCCGGAGAGCAAAGGCAAGTGACTAGATCCACTGCACCGACAAAGAAAAAAATCGATTCAGCTGTGACCGTGAGAAGTACCCATGCGACGGCGTTTCAGTGTGACCTCTGTATCACGTGTCAAGACCCGGTAAGCGTTGATTCTGTTTCGGTTAAATGCATGCTCTGCGGGTTTCACCAACACGTGTCATGTGATGTGAATTTGACTGATGATTGCGTGAGACTTGTAAACGATGAGAGATACCCATCCGTTTGTTATGTGTGTGCTAGCTGTAGACATTCCAAGAAAGATGTCCGCAACAACAGTAAAAACTTGACGGTTGGTAAAGAGCCTAACGAAATGGAGAGTAGACTGTCACATCTGGAAAATCAGTTTGCACAAATGAGAAACTCAATTGAGCTACTGATCAAGCCAACAACGAAGGCTCCAGAACATTCAACCTCACCTTTAAACGCCACTAGTGCAACTAAATATTCTGAAATATTGCTACAAAACACCAAAGAGATCGATACAACCGAGTCAAAAGTAAAGCCGTGCTCCTCAAGCGTTGTGTTTGAGAAACCAGCATCAGAAAAGGTTTCGCTTAGCATTATTTGTACCAATGTGCCCGAGGCATCTGAGACACTATTTTCGACTAGACAGCAGCATGACTTGACCAAATGGTCGGAACTGTGCACTAGGATGGGTTTAAAAACAATCACTCCGGTTTCACTGACGCGCTTGACTCGGGCTCCCAAAGCGCCGCACCAAGATAAACCAAGATTGCTCAAGGTAGTGTTGCAGAGTGAAAAAGAACTAGAAGATGTACTTTTATCTGCATACTTGTTGCAAGACGGTGAACAAAACACGCCACGTATCTTTGTTGACATACCCTGGTCAGAACGGGTAAAATCGGCACTAAACAGGAACACTGGGAAAGTAAACGAGCGTGACAGACGTAGTCTTATAATCCTGAACGTTCCTGAAGCTGCTGCCAGTTCAGACGCAAAGTGCAACTCGAAACACGATATACTACAATGGAAATTTATTAGCGATACTATCCAAACGAACAATACTGCTGTTATCGATACTTTTCGGATCCCGACATCCCCGAAATACGAGGGTAACGCTCCGCGCCCCCTTAAACTGACACTGCTGACAGACAGTATGGCTGATACCGTTCTTAAACACTGGAAGCAATTTCGTTACAAATTGCCCCGAGAGATTAAAATAATTCCTAGACGCCTCGAAACTAATGACAACCCGGATGATCCCGACTGTCTAAATACTGTGCAGAATGAAAAATCCAAACCTGGTGAAAAAACGGAATTCAGCCGACTCTATCCGAGTCGGCGAAGTAAATTACTTTCCTGTTGATTCCGACCGAGCCGTTCCGATATTTCTGTCTCACGAACCGTCTTTGCTGTCAACATCGGTTGTCAAATTTTTGTATACGAATGCCCAATGCTTGACAAATAAATTACACGAATTGACTGAACTAACTACCACACACTCACCAGACGTGATTGCCGTAACTGAGACATGGTTCCATCCAACTTTAACAGACAACGAAGTAGTCATTGAGGGTATGTCTCTACTTCGTCGCGATCGCCTGGCTCGAGGAGGCGGTGTTGCTCTATATCACGTTCAGAGTTTGTCATGTCAAGAGATCACTGATGAAGACTTACAACTACAAGACACACTGTGGTGTTCCCTGAATGTAACAGCAGAAGAAGAAAAATGTACAGTGGGTGTGGTTTACCGTTCGCCCTCCGCCGATGAAGCCTACAATTCAGCATCAGTCGCAAACATACGCTTAGCGGCTACCAGATACGGCGGCAGACATCTTCTGATCGGAGATTTCAATTTGCCGAACTATAAGGGAAATTCAGTCTATCCAGAAAACTCCTTGAATGCTTTATTTCAACAGTTGCTGGAGGACATTCCACTTTACAACCATATTTTTGACAATACCCAATTTCGGGGTAGTGATACGCCGTCTATTTTGGACTTGATACTGACAAGCGAAGAGTACGTGATTGAAAGTCTCGCTTATGAAGCTCCTATGGGACTCAGTGACCACTTAGTTATCAAGTTTGATTATATTTGTCAGGCAATCAGAACAAGTGACACCAGCAAGTTGATTAGGAAAATTGACTTTTCACAACTTAATACTACTCTGAAGAATGTCACAGACCCTGGTCTCGAGTCCGACAGCGTACAAGGTCAGTGGCAATGGATGGCAAACGAAATTAAAATTGCAGTTGAAATGTACTCTCATCTTGTTCCGAAGGTACGGAAAAGGGGATACACGTTTAAACTGAGAAGCCGAACACGAAAATGGTTGACTATGCGAAATGCTGCATGGCGGGCTCACCGACTTGATAGCACTGCTGAAAGTTGGGAAACATTCCGTTTGCTGAGAAATAAGGTAAACAAACTTGTTGTTGACGACAAATTGATTTATCAAAAACATTTACTCGACAAAATGGAATCAAACCCAAAAATTCTCTATCAGATCATAAATAACCAGTCTAGAGTAAAACCAGGGGTTGCCGCCCTAACGCCATGTGATGGAATAACAACGACAGCATCGCAATCAGCCGAAGTTCTAGCCCAATTCTTCTCCACTGTCTTCGGTCCACCGAACACCGTAACCAGTCCTTTGACCTCCGTGATCTCGCCAGAAAATGTTTTACAGCAACTAACTTTTAGCTCGGACAGTGTCCTCCGTGCATTGTTAAAGCTCAACACGAAAACGTCTCCTGGAGCTGATGAAATTACCCCGCTGATCCTCAGAAGCTGTGCCTGTTCTTTGTGTACACCGCTTACCTACTTATTTAACCTCTCTATAACCCAAGGTTTCTTTCCCTGTGAATGGAAGACTGGTATCATTACCCCCATCTACAAAGGAGGGAACCGTTCTGAAGTATCCAATTATCGACCAGTAACACTACTACCGGTGATCTCTAAAGTGATGGAGCGCCTCGTTGCAAACAGCATCACAAATCACCTGGAAGATAATTGCTTGCTCGCAATCGAACAACATGGCTTCAGAAAAAGACACTCTTGCCTCTCAAACCTTCTCCTTGCCCTCGATGACTGGACACAAGCTGTGGACAAAGGTTTCACCATACATGCTTGTTATCTGGATATGTCCAAAGCATTCCATCGTGTTAACCACAGTTTTTTTACTACAAAAAATAGAGCAATGTGGCATCAAGGGCTCATTACTAGCCTGGTTGGAGGATTATCTCCGTGACCGTGTTATTCGAGTAAGGGTTGATGGTGCTTTGTCACGGCCCATTACAGTAACAAGTGGAGTGCCGCAGGGATCGGTGCTTGGACCAATTCTTTTCTTGCTCTATTTAAACGATTTACCAAAACTTGTTCGGTGCAAAATCTTGCTATTTGCGGATGATATCAAGTTGTGGACACAAGTACGCACAACTGAGGATTGCAGACAGCTTCAGCTGGACCTCAATGTCTTACAGGAATGGTCAGTTCGAAATGAACTTCCTTTCAATGTGAGAAAATGCAAGGTATTGACAGTTGGAAAACCCTTCGAGTTCTCTTACACCCTTGGTTCCCATACTCTTGAAATAACTGACAAGGAGAAGGACTTGGGTGTGTGGGTGAGCAGCACGTTGAAACCGTCACACAACGTTAAGGCTGTCTACGAAAAGACGTCAAAAGTACTGCTTCTGCTGAAACGCGTGTTTGGGAGTTTCACGAAGCCGACTGTTCATCGAATAATTAATACCTACTTGAGGCCCACCATGGAGTATGCGGTTCAGGCTTGGTCACCCTGGTTAAAGAAAGACATCAATCTCTTGCAGCGAATCTATCATCGGACCACGAAGCTCGTGTGCGGCTTAAAGCACAAACAATACGAAGATCGTATTGCAAACCTCAACCTCTTCGACTCTCCTTACCGACGTCTTAGAGGTGATCTGATCCTAATGTTTAACATATTGCATACCCCCAGCCATCCCCTTAATAACATTCGCTCTGTGAAAGGCAAATTTCTGTACCGAGAGACCAACTTTGTAGGATGATGATAATTCCTGTCGAGGAGTTCGATATCCTTCCTTAGCCATGGTGTCCATGCTTGGATGGAATATTCCATAACCGGACGTATATACGTGTTAATTACAACGGGGTAGGGTTTCGGGCGTAAAAATCCGGAATATTCTTTTGAGAAGACTCACGATACGGCCCGCTTTATTGTACACCATCTGGCAATGCTGTTCAGGCTCAAGGCAGCTCTATCGACCAGACGACCAAACGCCCATCTCTCAACCGGCCGGTCAAATTCAGGCTACTAACCTGTGTAACCGCGTCATGAGATCCAACACAGGCAAAAAATCGATCGATCAAGCTGTGTCCGAGAAGATTGTTGTTCCGACAGCGACATGGAACCAAGTTGACCTCTGCGCCAAGCGCCTGGAACCGGTAAGCACTGATAGCACTTCTGTTAAATGTAATTTTCGCTATTTACACCTGCATATGACCTGTAATGGGACTTTGATGAGTGTCTAAGTTATGTGAACTATCCATATGTTTATATTGTGGTGCCCACATTCCCATCCCTTGCATACCCCAACCGGTTTCTGGCTGTTTGTCGTCATCTGATGGAAACAGTACGATCGAATTCAGTGAGCTTTGAAGCACTAAGTTACTATATAAATTCAGGAATGCGAAATCAAAAGTCAAACCAGGTATTTTTCCCATCCAGAATGGTGAAACACTCACTGAAAGTGCGTTGGAAACAGGCAAACGCTCTGCCAATTTACTACTCTAAAGTGTTTGTGCCAAAGGTATTAGTGGAACGTTCTGAGTTTTCAATCGAAACAGGAATCGAAACATTGTGCGATATTTTTACGCGTTCGAGGTCTATCTGGTGTGCGGACGTAATTTTTGTTGCTCTGACAATTTTGGTCATAACTTCGTCGCTTCTGCTCGGATTTATACCATTCAAAGTATTCCGTGTATCACTCGACAATACCTATCGGAGTTCATACTTTTCGATTGTGCAAGTTGAATTACGGCAAACTTAGCTGTTTTTACGGGAAATACCATTTTGTTCACGCGAACAAATTTTTTTTTCCAACACTAACTATCCTACGAATTTCGATATCGTTGGAAAGATCACAGTGCGATACAGGTTTTGATACCGTATTTCGTTTCCTATCTTCCGTGGTTCACAAGTTATCGCGGATATTGTTCAATGCCGAAATCTCGCCATCGAGCTCTGTCAAACCATTCAATCGACAACACACCCACTATGGAACAGCCAGCAAGCCCTGTGCAGCCCGCAAACATGTGCGTACGTGTCACTAGATCCACTGCACCGACAAAGAAAAAAATCGATTCAGCTGTGACCGTGAGAAGTACCCATGCGACGGCGATTCAGTGTGACCTCTGTATCACGTGTCAAGACCCGGTAAGCGTTGATTCTGTTTCGGTTAAATGCATATTCTGCGGGTTTCACCAACACGTGTCATGTGATGTGAATTTGACTGATGATTGCGTGAGACTTGTAAACGATGAGAGATACCCATCCGTTTGTTATGTGTGTGCTAGCTGTAGACATTCCAAGAAAGATGTCCGCAACAACAGTAAAAACTTGACGGTTGGTAAAGAGCCTAACGAAATGGAGAGTAGACTGACACATCTGGAAAATCAGTTTGCACAAATGAGAAACTCAATTGAGCTACTGATCAAGCCAACAACGAAGGCTCCAGAACATTCAACCTCACCTTTAAACGCCACTAGTGCAACTAAATATTCTGAAATATTGCTACAAGACACCAAAGAGATCGATACAACCGAGTCAAAAGTAAAGCCGTGCTCCTCAAGCGTTGTGTTTGAGAAACCAGCCTCGCTGCTTGCAACGAATGTTGAATATGCGGTGGTTCACCCATCTGGCTTCATATTCCGCTGTTCTCACCAACTCACTGGCCAATTTTCGAACACGGGGCTCGTAGGAGTCAGCAATCGATTGGAATATGTTTGGGACCGATCGTGTATTCATAATGCAAAGGAATTTGTGTGCAATCAGTTAGAGTAGTTTTTGGGTAACGTTTCACTTCTGACACAGAAGCTTCGTCAGACCAAGGGTGATAGTAAGGACAGGGAACATGATTAAGTAGCGGTCAACCCACCACCACTTATTTGACCTTGCCGCTAAACAGCCTATAGTACGCCCACGGTGTGTCACGTCTCGTGGGAATGACCAGGATCAGTGGTCCATTTTCCTCACAGTGTGTATCCAAAACAATCTGATACAAGTGAACACGGTCAAGGTCAGTTGACACAGCTGCCCACATACGTAAAAGTACATAACTAACAGGGCTAACGCTATTTTTGAAAAAAACAAAAAACTAATTAACTAGTAGGTATAAGGTGAATAAAAACTATTTACCGTCGCAGTAGTACCGAGCGCCAGATTGTGGAGATTTCTACCCCATCCACCTTATTGACTGCCAGTGGACCTGCCTTCGCAATTTCGACCGCCTCCGCATGTAGGCGTTCGCTATACGGTTTAATACCGCGTCTTAATATTTCCACATTGTCTAGATCGACGCTGTGGCCCGTATCTAAAACGTGCTCCGCCAAGGCGGAATCACGAATGAGGGATTGATATTCCCTCGCATCCCGGGGCTGTTTCCGTACACGCTTTCGGTGTTCTTCGATTCTAGTGTGAATTTCCCTGGAAGTCTGGCCTATGTAAACACCCGAACAGTCCTTGCAGTTGATTCTGTAGATGCTGTTCGTGACGCTAGATAAAGGTGTCTTATCATTGAGGTGCATCAGAACCGAACGGATAGTTTTCCCTTTCTTATAAGTCACGCGTATGGCCGCCTGGTTCAAGATTCTACGTATCGCTTCAGATGTGCATTTTACGTAAGGTATACAAACTGTATCTCGCCAATTTTTCTCCGATTTTTCTGACGGGTATTTTACCTTCATCAGTTGGCGTTTTACAAAACTTTTTGGATAACCGTGGTCAATGAGCCTTTGGCTCGCTTCACGGTGCGCCTGTTTACGGTCTCTTTCGTCGCTGCACAGGTGTTCTATCTTATGGAAAATGGAACAAGATATGGAGCTAAAGACTTGTCTTGGATGAGCGGAAGAGTATCGTAGTACAGCATCTGTATCGATAGGTTTCCGGTAGACAGAAGTTTTTATTTTCCCGTCTACTTTTTGTGCTAAACAGTCCAAAAATGGAAGATTGCCTGAGCAAGACTCAACTTCCTTTGTGACCGTAATACGTGGGTCTATTTCATTTAAATAGTTGAAGAATGCCTCTAACTGATCTCGCTTGATGATAACAAATGTGTCATCAACATAGCGCCACCATAATTTTGGCTTAAGCCCTTCATTGCTAAGGGCTTTGTTCTCGAAATGCTCCATATACATGTTCGCAAGTACTGGAGATATCGGTGAACCCATCGCCAACCCTTCTTTTTGTCTATATAATTGCTCATTAAATATGAAGTGGTTCATGTTTAGGCAGATCGATACGCCGTTGATAATTTGCTGGACGCTCAAGTTTGTGCGATCTGATAAACTGGCATCAGATTCCAAGGCCTGTTTAGCTAGTTCTAACGCACTTGTTGTATCGACGTTGGTGAACAAAGCGCTAACATCAAAGCTAACCATTATTTCGTCGTCATCAATTGTTACTGACTTTAAGCGTGCTGCAAAGTCATATGCGTTCTTGATGAACGAGGCTGTATTGCCGACTAAAGGTTTCAACAAATAAGCCAAATGTCTAGCTAACTCGTGTGCAGGTGATCCGATACCATCGACGATAGGTCTTACAGGAATGCCATCTTTATGTATTTTAGGCAGGCCGTAGAACCTAGGAGTAAGAGTAGACTTGGGATACAGGTTATACCACAAGCTTTTTCCCAAACTCTCCTTAACGCCACGCAAATACCTAGAGACTACCATTTTGCAGTTATTCATTACCCTTTTCATTTTTCCATTATCTATCCGTTCATAAGGGCCCTCGGATAAGTGTACCCCAACCTTGTCGACATAATCTTTTTTGTTCAAAATTACCGTTACTTTCCCTTTATCAGCCTTAGTAATGACTATATTCGCATCTTGCTTCAGCGTAAGAAGTGCTTGTCTTTCATGTGAATCAAGGTTTGCATCGCCTTGTTCCTGGTTTTTAATGACGCCAACGATACAGTTTCTTATCGAGTCTGCCTGTTCATTAGGAAGTGCATTTAATGACCCCTCAATACATGGGATAATATCCTCAGCCTTCATAAAGCTCTTACTTATGCAGAAATTCAAGCCCTTCTCCAACAATCTTTGCTCAGCTTGCGAAAGTTGCCGATTAGATAAATTCAAAACACTAGAATACTGGATGCTAGATAATGTCTTATTAGATTTATTAGATGAATGTTTCTTATATAACTCTAATAACTTGTTGAACTTACGGTTTTGTCTTTCTCCTATTCGCTCCGTTTGTGTGGCCAAAACCTCCGCGTGCTTTCCACAAATTCTGCAGAAGTCCGCTTCGGATAATTCGACTCGCAGTTTCGACATCATTTTTGAGGCTTTCGATCGAGCGGCCAATAGGGTTTCATTGACCCGGTGGATCCTTTGTTTCAAAAACACTTTGGATGCGCTCGCGGCAGCCTTTGTCGATTTGCGGGAATTATCCGGAGGTTTTACCACCAGCTCCCTTGGTATTACGCCTCGCTGCTTGCAACGAAGGTTGAATATGCGGTGGTTCACCCATCTGGCTTCATATTCCGCTGTTCTCACCAACTCACTGGCCAATTTTCGAACACGGGGCTCGTAGGAGTCAGCAATCGATTGGAATATGTTTGGGACCGATCGTGTATTCATAATGCAAAGGAATTTGTGTGCAATCGGTTAGAGTAGTTTTTGGGTAACGTTTCACTTCTGACACAGAAGCTTCGTCAGACCAAGGGTGATAGTAAGGACAGGGAACATGATTAAGTAGCGGTCAACCCACCACCACTTATTTGACCTTGCCGCTAAACAGCCTATAGTACGCCCACGGTGTGTCACGTCTCGTGGGAATGACCAGGATCAGTGGTCCATTTTCCTCACAGTGTGTATCCAAAACAATCTGATACAAGTGAACACGGTCAAGGTCAGTTGACACAGCTGCCCACATACGTAAAAGTACATAACTAACAGGGCTAAGGCTATTTTTGAAAAAAACAAAAAACTAATTAACTAGTAGGTATAAGGTGAATAAAAACTATTTACCGTCGCAGTAGTACCGAGCGCCAGATTGTGGAGATTTCTACCCCATCCACCTTATTGACTGCCAGTGGACCTGCCTTCGCAATATCGACCGCCTCCGCATGTAGGCGTTCGCTATACGGTTTAATACCGCGTCTTAATATTTCCACATTGTCTAGATCGACGCTGTGGCGATATTTTTACGCGTTCGAGGTCTATCTGGTGTGCGGACGTAATTTTTGTTGCTCTGACAATTTTGGTCATAACTTCGTCGCTTCTGCTCGGATTTATACCATTCAAAGTATTCCGTGTATCACTCGACAATACCTATCGGAGTTCATACGTTTCGATTGTGCAAGTTGAATTACGGTAAACTTAGCTGTTTTTACGGGAAATACCATTTTGTTCACGCGAACAAATTTTTTTCCAACACTAACTATCCTACGAATTTCGATATCGTTGGAAAGATCACAGTGCGATACAGGTTTTGATACCGTATTTCGTTTCCTATCTTCCGTGGTTCACAAGTTATCGCGGATATTGTTCAATGCCGAAATCTCGCCATCGAGCTCTGTCAAACCATTCAATCGACAACACACCCACTATGGAACAGCCAGCAAGCCCTGTTCAGCCCACAAACATGTGCGTACGTGTCACTAGATCCACTGCACCGACAAAGAAAAAAATCGATTCAGCTGTGACCGTGAGAAGTACCCATGCGACGGCGATTCAGTGTGACCTCTGTATCACGTGTCAAGACCCGGTAAGCGTTGATTCTGTTTCGGTTAAATGCATATTCTGCGGGTTTCACCAACACGTGTCATGTGATGTGAATTTGACTGATGATTGCGTGAGACTTGTAAACGATGAGAGATACCCATCCGTTTGTTATGTGTGTGCTAGCTGTAGACATTCCAAGAAAGATGTCCGCAACAACAGTAAAAACTTGACGGTTGGTAAAGAGCCTAACGAAATGGAGAGTAGACTGACACATCTGGAAAATCAGTTTGCACAAATGAGAAACTCAATTGAGCTACTGATCAAGCCAACAACGAAGGCTCCAGAACATTCAACCTCACCTTTAAACGCCACTAGTGCAACTAAATATTCTGAAATATTGCTACAAGACACCAAAGAGATCGATACAACCGAGTCAAAAGTAAAGCCGTGCTCCTCAAGCGTTGTGTTTGAGAAACCAGCCTCAAAAAAGGTTTCGCTTAGCATTATTTGTACCAATGTGCCCGAGGCATCTGAGACACTATTTTCGACTAGACAGCAGCATGACTTGACCAAATGGTCGGAACTGTGCACTAGGATGGGTTTAAAAACAATCACTCCGGTTTCACTGACGCGCTTGACTCGTGCTCCCAAAGCGCCGCACCAAGATAAACCAAGATTGCTCAAGGTAGTGTTGCAGAGTGAAAAAGAACTAGAAGAGGTACTTTTATCTGCATACTTGTTGCAAGACGGTGAACAAAAAACGGCACGTATCTTTGTTGACATACCCTGGTCAGAACGGGTAAAATCGGCACTAAACAGGAACACTGGGAAAGTAAACGAGCGTGACAGACGTAGTCTTATAATCCTGAACGTTCCTGAAGCTGCTGCCAGTTCAGACGCAAAGTGCAACTCGAAACACGATATACTACAATGGAAATTTATTAGCGATACTATCCAAACGAACAATACTGCTGTTATCGATACTTTTCGGATCCCGACATCCCCGAAATACGAGGGTAACGCTCCGCGCCCCCCTTAAACTGACACTGCTGACAGACAGTATGGCTGATACCGTTCTTAAACACTGGAAGCAATTTCGTTACAAATTGCCCCGAGAGATTAAAATAATTCCTAGACGCCTCGAAACTAATGACAACCCGGATGATCCCGACTGTCTAAATACTGTGCAGAATGAAAAATCCAAACCTGGTGAAAAAAACGGAATTCAGCCGACTCTATCCGAGTCGGCGAAGTAAATTACTTTCCTGTTGATTCCGACCGAGCCGTTCCGATATTTCTGTCTCACGAACCGTCTTTGCTGTCAACATCGGTTGTCAAATTTTTGTATACGAATGCCCAATGCTTGACAAATAAATTACACGAATTGACTGAACTAACTACCACACACTCACCAGACGTGATTGCCGTAACTGAGACATGGTTCCATCCAACTTTAACAGACAACGAAGTAGTCATTGAGGGTATGTCTCTACTTCGTCGCGATCGCCCGGCTCGAGGAGGCGGTGTTGCTCTATATCACGTTCAGAGTTTGTCATGTCAAGAGATCACTGATGAAGACTTACAACTACAAGACACACTGTGGTGTTCCCTGAATGTAACAGCAGAAGAAGAAAAATGTACAGTGGGTGTGGTTTACCGTTCGCCCTCCGCCGATGAAGCCTACAATTCAGCATTAGTCGCAAACATACGCTTAGCGGCTACCAGATACGGCGGCAGACATCTTCTGATCGGAGATTTCAATTTGCCGAACTATAAGGGAAATTCAGTCTATCCAGAAAACTCCTTGAATGCTTTATTTCAACAGTTGCTGGAGGACATTCCACTTTACAACCATATTTTTGACAATACCCAATTTCGGGGTAGTGATACGCCGTCTATTTTGGACTTGATACTGACAAGCGAAGAGTACGTGATTGAAAGTCTCGCTTATGAAGCTCCTATGGGACTCAGTGACCACTTAGTTATCAAGTTTGATTATATTTGTCAGGCAATCAGAACAAGTGACACCAGCAAGTTGATTAGGAAAATTGACTTTTCACAACTTAATACTACTCTGAAGAATGTCACAGACCCTGGTCTCGAGTCCGACAGCGTACAAGGTCAGTAGCAATGGATGGCAAACGAAATTAAAATTGCAGTTGAAATGTACTCTCATCTTGTTCCGAAGGTACGGAAAAGGGGATACACGTTTAAACTGAGAAGCCGAACACGAAAATGGTTGACTATGCGAAATGCTGCATGGCGGGCTCACCGACTTGATAGCACTGCTGAAAGTTGGGAAACATTCCGTTTGCTGAGAAATAAGGTAAACAAACTTGTTGTTGACGACAAATTGATTTATCAAAAACATTTACTCGACAAAATGGAATCAAACCCAAAAATTCTCTATCAGATCATAAATAACCAGTCTAGAGTAAAACCAGGAGTTGCCGCCCTAACGCCATGTGATGGAATAACAACGACAGCATCGCAATCAGCCGAAGTTCTAGCCCAATTCTTCTCCACTGTCTTCGGTCCACCGAACACCGTAACCAGTCCTTTGACCTCCGTGATCTCGCCAGAAAATGTTTTACAGCAACTAACTTTTAGCTCGGACAGTGTCCTCCGTGCATTGTTAAAGCTCAACACGAAAAAGTCTCCTGGAGCTGATGAAATTACTCCGCTGATCCTCAGTAGCTGTGCCTATTCTTTGTGTACACCGCTTACCTACTTATTTAACCTCTCTATAACCCAAGGTTTTTTTCCCTGTGAATTGAAGACTGGTATCATTACCCCCATCTACAAAGGAGGGAACCGTTCTGAAGTATCCAATTATCGACCAGTAACACTACTACCGGTGATCTCTAAAGTGATGGAGCGCCTCGTTGCAAACAGCATCACAAATCACCTGGAAGATAATTGCTTGCTCGCAATCGAACAACATGGCTTCAGAAAAAGACACTCTTGCCTTTCAAACCTCCGCCTTGCCCTAGATGACTGGACACAAGCTGTGGACAAAGGTTTCACCATACATGCGTGTTATCTGGATATGTCCAAAGCATTCGATCGTGTTAACCACAGTTTGTTACTACAAAAAATAGAGCAATGTGGCATCAAGGGCTCATTACTAGCCTGGTTGGATGATTATCTCCGTGACCGTGTTATTCGAGTAAGGGTTGATGGTGCTTTGTCACGGCCCATTACAGTAACAAGTGAAGTGCCGCAGGGATCGGTGCTTGGACCAATTATTTTCTTGCTCTATGTAAACGATTTACCAAAACTTGTTCGGTGCAAAATCTTGCTATTTGCGGATGATATCAAGTTGTGGACACAAGTACGCACAACTGAGGATTGCAGACAGCTTCAGCTGGACCTCAATGTCTTACAAGAATGGTCGGTTCGAGGTGATCTGATCCTAATGTTTAACATATTGCATACCCCCAGCCATCCCCTTAATACACTATTCACACGACAACCACCAAGAACCAGCCGGAGTCATGAGTACACAGTACTAATTCCCGACTCGCGACTGTACTGTCGAAAATATTTTTATTCTGTACGTGTATGTTTCACTTGGAACTCCCTACCCTCGAATGTTGCACATGCACGTAAATTGGATATATTCAAATCCAGATTAGACAAATTCCTGTCGACCCATCCGAACATTGAGACTATGTATTCCACAACCTAATAACTTTGAACTCACACGTCAAATCGTCTCGACCCCATGGACATATATGTGCAATTCCGCTGAGTGAAAACAGTTTCTATCATTAGGATTTTTACCTGATTCCCGAACTGTTCAGTAAGCAAACAAATCCCGTTTTCACTGAGATATGTTATTTGTAAATTTCCATAATTTTCTGTGGTTTTTGTAAAGCTATATGCTTTTTAGACCATTAAAATTGAATTGAATTGTATTGAATGTTGATAGTTGATTATGACAAAATATCGATTCATATTACTTGAATCAGACAGAAAGCACAGATTTCATTCGTCTCAAAATAAACAGTGGAATGATAAAGCGTATGAATTTTCTAGCTTTGATGCAAAATGTTATGCGATTAACGGCATATAGTTTTAATCATAGCAAAGCCTCAAACTGATATTATGAATATAGTAGTAATCCAATAATGATTCAAAAACTACTTAGTTTTATGAAAATAAAGCAATTTTTGAAGGTCTGGTTTGAAAGATTGTTCCCTAAGTGGCCAGATAGCCCATAAAACACCGATTATCAACCTACGGTAACGGGCGGTTTTGCTTCGAAACACCCGCCGTCTTGTATGACGAATTAAAGGCCAAAAAACTTCCTTGAAAATTACTTTTTTTGTACGTGAAAACTTGTAATCACGAAAACACAATCGGTGTGAAATGTGAGATCATTTTTCATGCGCGGCATCACCGCGGGATCACTTGGTATCACTATAAAAAGACTGTCTTTGAGATCGAAACGGGCTGAGGATGTCCATCAACAAAAGCTGCAGCTGTTGTCATGACGACATACGATGAAGCAGGCATATTTGTGCCGGACAAAATTGGAGTGCTTGACGTCTCTGTCTCATTTGATGGCAGCTGGCATCTTAGAGGCAGATGCTCTGACAATCGCATAGCACCTGCGATTAAAATTTAAACTGGATTATTGCTAGACATTGCCGTTTTCAGCAACTTTTGCAAAGGATCCGAAGTAGGCCTCTATATTGACGGTCTGAAATATGATAAATGGTGGCGCAACCATGAGCCTAACTGCCACACTGTCTTCATAACAGAGGAGCCCCATCGTATGCGCTGCCCAAAATGTGCGGAGTCAAGTTGCGTATTTCAACACGATCCGGCTGCCAACTTTCTCGCTAGGCCTCACCCCCACGCTCTTCCCCGAGAAATCAACTGGCCCCGTCTATAAACGCCTTGCAGACAGAGGCTTGCTGGAGCGGTGTCTAGGTGGAAAGACTCAAAACATCAACTATTCTTTGGTTTGGAAGCACATCTTGAGGCGTATATTGAACATATCGTGGATGGGAGAGATACGAATGCTGAAGTGATTTGAAACGTGGTCCACATAGCATACTTACTTTACTTAGAAAGCGCTGCCTACGGCGGCTTGGTCGTATTCCGGAAGATCTAATCTATGGGGAGTTGAAATCAGGAATTCGACCGTTAAGTAATATGTGCACTGACGTTTGCAAAGGAGATATGAAAGCTCTTGGCTTTGCTTCACTATTTCAAAAGAACGTGCTCTTTACCGCTCACTTTAAAGGCATTTGTTGAAGCGTGGTCTGCAAGCTGTGGAGGATAAAATACAGCTCTTGGCTGTCGCCGTCGGCGTACAACTGACCCCCCATGACCGAGTACAGATTATCGCTGCAAGCGCTACGGGACAGATTGTTCCTCTCAAATCGGAGTATGTTGTTATTATAAAATCTGTGAAGCGTGATAAATCATGCGATTATGATGTACATCCATGGTCGACATCCACAAAATGAGGTCAGCAACTAATTTCATGATCGACCTTAATCAGTTTGGATCCGGGCTTAGGTGAGCAAACCTCAAATTTAAATGCAAGTTCTACACGGCAGTCTACTGAAGTAGCATTGTAATGGCTTGACTACTAACATCTGGCAATGTCCTCACATTCCGGCATCCTAGATTAAAATCTTCAACACTATTTATAGCCTCAGCTTGATTACATCTACCCTAGCTACTTAGAGAGACAATAAAGCGCGCGTCTCGGTAACACCGTAGGAGATTATTGAGAGTAACATTAGGGAATTTATGATTTTTGTATGATTAGTTCACAAGATTCAAGATGTTTGTTAGAGTTCACCTCCATAGCATTTGCACAACCAAACACATCCTACAAGATAGCATAGTGTTGACAGACAAAATGCGGTGTGAGCCAGATATTTCCTACGGGACTTTGCTTCCGATATTTCTTCAGTGTGTTATTCTGGAGCGATTCTCGGTATTGGGAAACCCACAAGGCAGTGGGTTTATGATAATACCATGTTTTTCTCATATAGATGGACTGTTAGTAGCTGAGAAGCCTCATTTATCAGGAGCAAAATAGTTTTAAGTCACCTGTCGCCTGCAATCGCCCGTACTACTGTCAGTAGGAACTGTTCCGGGCGCATGTGGTAGCCACTCATGCAGTCCAGGATTTGGTCTTGGTTGTCAGATATCTTTCGAGACGCATGCCACATGGGAGCATTAATAAATAGTAGGGGCTCGTGCTCAATAGCAACGCTTCTATGAAACCGGTTATCGGTCCGTTTGAAAATCAAGAGGATTTCTTGCATAGCTGAATGTCTTCCTGAATACTTCAAACATGTTTGCAATTATCCTGACGTGTGAAAGTGAGACGGATAAACTCAATATTCAATTATACACGGTAACAAATGGAACCGTAGCATCGTAAATTTTAATTCATGAAAAAGAAATAACAAAGTCATTAAATGTCACTTATTGTACAGTTGAATACGTACTAGTCAAATCGTTGTGTGACAAAGACGTGTCCAAATTTCGAATGAATGTTTCGAAACTAGAAACAGTAACAACAGTTCCGATAAGGTCATCGTAAAGCGAAACACACACACGCACATGACTGTTTCGGTATCTGAAACGTTGTCGTTTTATTGTCACGGCTTTTGATTTGATTGCGAGAGTAGAATCTGCACATATATGTTCGAAAGTTCATTCAATATTTTTGAACATGAGATATTATTCGTAATAAATGTGCCCGTTGAATTTATTTGTCAAATTCATTAAGGCAACTTTTCGTTTAGCTTGAACTTTCAGTGAAGTAGTTGCATAAACTAAAAACAAATGGGACATTCAGTGAATCCATTTATTGTAATTGAGATAGCACAAAGAACGTATGTGCAAACACGTGATCAACTGGTCAACCAAATATATTATTTTTCGCTCTCACAAATCTATTGCCTGGTGCCTTTTGTTTTCGAGATAAGCCACCAATAAACTGAAATTTTTTGCCAGTTTGAAAACAATTCTGCAGTGCTTCATTTGAAGGAAAACAAACTGTGAGTTTGTTAGTGTTTTCAGCCTGGAAATAACGAATGCATATTTGATGTCTTATTGAACAAGAGTACATTTACGTGTTGACTTTTAGGTGTTATATGAATTCAAATCACATTTTATATACATTTGAGCATCGGAACCATATCAAATACATTTTTATATTATCAATTATTCAAATCATCATGATAAGTATCAATGTGTAATCATGATCGTTTTGTTTATGAAATTGAATTCAAATGTTTAAGAATTTAGGATTGTTGTCTCTCACCTCTTCGATAAACTTTATTTAAATACGACCAAGTTGAAGATAGGTCTTCGCCATGTTCCGTACAGGGAAGATTGTAAGTTATGTGTCTACGCTATTTTACACAAAGCAGGCGCGATATTATTCACATTTCTAAAATTGTGTCTACCGCAAGGCATCGACTAAGATTCTTGTTTCAAGAGTGTGTTGAGTAAGTGACATGCGGACATTCCCTATCCGACTAAATACCAATTTCACCGATTGAATGTGGGTGCCATTTTCTAGTCGTAACGCATAGGTCATTCTGGAATTCCCTATTTCACTTCTGGTGAATTTGCTTTGTATGGCGATGCTTCAAGCAAGAATGGACAAACGTACACAAACGAGCATCATTCGTTTTCCCTAGATTGGATATACTCTACTTGTTACGTACATTCATTTCTCATAAGTACTTTAATAGTGTAACCATGTGGTGATGTAGTATTGATATTTCTAACCACCAATTAACCTTTACCGAAAAACTGCTACAACCGTTCTGATTATGATTGTACGATCGTTCCCAAACAAATTCTTATTAATTACTCGATTTTCTGTTACATGAGTCATGGTTTGAAACACGGTAAACTACGCGCACCTCCTAACCATTTTGATGCCTATTGGTTTATACATGCTCGAATGTACTCAACGTGATCAGTAACACGTAGCTCCTCGACCCGAGATGGGCAACGTCACCGAGAGCCATGAAACTTGCCGGCACGACTGCACCTACTATCCTCAACGATGTGTCAGCGAAAGGATTATTAAAAATATTGCAGCGAAGCTCATCTCGAACAAGCTGCATGATGCTGGGTATCGAATGATAATTATCGACGGGTTTTGGAATCGTATGAAATCATATGATAATGTGGATACCATGTATTATTGGATGACGAATTTCCCATAAGTAAGTTTTTTTCGGGTAGTGATTTCAATATTCATGTCATTTGGTTTGTTTGTGTGTGTTGTGACAGATGGAGATTTAATGTTGGATTACACAGCTTACTCCAAATTTTATATTGGAATCTTATGGTAAATGAGCAGTTAGTTGACAGTGCTGTAGAGCAGCGGTTCACAAATGTTTAAATGAACGCATCTCTGAAATAGTTTTATATGCTCACGCGCCCCTTATATAAGGGCACAAGACACTGCATAAAAAAACCACGCAAACAACTAAACAATCAGCAGAGAATGACAACAATTAATGCATGAAGAAGAGCATCTCGCATCCCGGGTGAATGTGGTATCATGCCTTAATGCATGCTTGTTGGTAAATGTAAGTGAAAATTGTATTTTTGGTTCAATATCTGTTGAAATCCCTTTGCATAAAGGGAGCACTGTTTCTTTTCAATAGATTATGGTTAACACTAAATATTTCTTGACTTTCTGATGCTACAACAAGCGTTTTTTTTCACAAATGCCACTGAAAGACAGATTTAATCTTCTCACGACAAGAATCAAGATTGTATTGTTAAAAAAGACATCACTTTACATGTACCATCGAATGAATGTTGTGCAAACTATAAAGGGTTTAGTCAATATTTAATTGATGTGTTTTCTTTGCGTGGGTTCATGTTGGGTCAATAAACAGGACGGATAATGTAGGTCTCTTTGATCCAGTTTAGATTTTAAATCTCGAATTGTGGTAGCGTTAACAATTTGACTGAATGCAAGGATTCCACACATAATCGTGATCCCTGCTTGCAAATGTCACGTCAAGACAACTCGGGGAGTCTCGAAATCTGCTTTTAAACAGAAAATTTTGAGACTCAATTATCCAGTATCAGTTATGGAGTGCCAGTGATGGTAAAGTCGATAGAAGCCATATTGGTTTAAAGATTTTTTTGATTGGTCTTTTTCAAACGTCCAAATAATTTTAACGACTGTGTAGTGTATAAAGTTCCTACAGTCGGTCAAGCCACAGGGTAGTTTTGAACTATTTTGTTTTAGAAATATCCAAATTTTGCATGTAAGTCTATCACACCCAAACACACGCATGACTGTTTTGTGTTATTTATGCGCCTTATAATCCGGTGCGTCTTATATATGAAAACAGATCGTTCACTGATACTGCGTCTTGTAATCCGGTGCGCCGTATAGTCCGAAAAATACGGTAATCATGCGTCATCCAAACCGTCTCGATTAAGTCGTTTCTCATTGGTCCACATGTATATGCATTGTCAACCGTATGCTTGCACTAGGGGTTGTGTTCAATTAATAATAGGCACAGCTTGTATTCAGCAGTAATGAAAGATTTTATTTAGGTATGTGCACTGTGATAAACAAAAATCGGCTGTGCGATGTTGCTTCCGCACTCCAACATAAATGTCAGCCTTATTCGATACAAACCATAAATCATTGAGTACTTGATGTACGGACGTGAGGTGCGCACTTGCTAATGGCGATATGGAGAACACCATCCAACAGCATACCACAACCAGGAAGCACCGGAGAGGCTTGGTCGTGCTCAGATTTCCCGGTTTTACACACAACAACCGCTTTCTAGAGGTTTACAATCATCAGATAGAGACAGACGGATCAAGTTCATTAGGCCTAGAGTCTGGAACTAGAGTCTGGTCAAACTAATCGTTTGACCAATAATCACTTGATGGTTCTACATTTGAAAACCGCGGTATCTTTTAATAATCATATCTACCAGTGACATTGAATTTTCCATTTGTTAACCACAACAGCACTGTTTCAAATCATATTGAACATATTATTGCCTTGACCTGATGACGACAAACAGCCAAAACTGAATCACATACGTCTTCTGAGAAAATCGCTGAATTGATTCCAGACTTTGCTTGTTGCTCCGATCCTTGTGACTCACATGCCACCCTGGATTTCGTAATTTTCAGATTAACAATGTTGTGAGATTGAGTGATCTACATTAATGAACAATTTTCGACATGAAAACCGTTTTAAAACAGAATTTCTACAAGGATCCATGGTGTTCGAATAACAATTTATTTAGCGATTCCGGATAGAATGTTATAAACGCTTATAAATGACCAGTGTATTATGTGGCTGACATTGCCCGCACTTACACGATGAAACTAGTTTTAAGCATTTTAGTGGGCAGTTAACAAGAATGAAGAGTCAAAATTTTATGGTGAAAAATGCAATCGGTTCACATGTACCTTGGATGTCAGCTATAAAGAAATACTCAGGGTGTAATCAAACTTTCATTCAGGTTTGAATTGTGCGGCTTAAAATTCGGTCAATATAAAATGACGAAAGTACAGTGCTCTTTGATCGAAGCATCCAGGTTCGATTTGAAATCACAGATCGTGGTATCGTTGAAAATATCCTGTGATAGTGAATTCAATAGGAAGCAAATACCCACAGCAAAGAAATGATATATAGAATCGAATCTTTAGTGCAGCATAACGAGACAATTTGCATGAATCCGTGTATTCTTAGGGAACGGACTTCTATCAAATCGGGGAGAGTGTGATTTTATATGTTAGGATCATGTCACTTCTCACTCTCCTTTGTGTAAAATTGGTGAATCCCAACATGGCAATTCGTTCTTGGTATTGGATGTGCTACATTTCATTAGGTAGCTTCGTCGCTAGGTATTAATTATTATCCCGCAATCCAATGTCTTTACGGAGCCATGGTGCCCAAACTCGGATCATGTACTCTATCGTTGAATGGATGAAAGGATTTATAATGCGAATGAGCGTTTTAGGAGAAAACCGCTCAACTATTCTCTTCAGCATTCAAAACATACCGATTGCCGTGTTAAATACTTGGTGGCAATGACTAT
>JACCGJ010020290.1:0-52566 GCA_013407085.1 Atriophallophorus winterbourni
TGCCAAGCAGATCCTTAATAACAAATTTGTGTATAAGCAATGCCCATATGTTTAATCGTTATTAAATTTTCAAGGTCAATTTTGCATGGAAATTTTTACTTTTTTTAAAATAATGAAGTTAAACGAAAATTCATCATTTTTTCAGAAATTCAAAATGTAGACTGTTATTGTACAGAATTATTAATGATGTTAAGAACATTGAATGTCCAGAAGAATATTGAAGTTCGACGGATGTGTTTATTGAAGATATTGGAAATCACGAAGAGGCTGAGTATTCAAAAATTTTAATTGTACTTTTTCGAAATATAAGACTGTTTTGAATGGAAGACGTATTTCCCGCTGGTTTTTCTAGAAGATTTCGTGCGCCACCGTGGTATCATCCATGGGGCAATTTTCTTCACATGGATTATAAAAGTATGGTTGATAAGTGGATTATAAAATAACGGTGGGGTTATATAATTATAAAAACAAGGGTTATGGTCTAATGGTTGGAACTTAGAGGATTTGGGATGAGTACATTAGAAAATTTTCTAGGCTTATATTTCAGTGCGTGTTTTTGAAAAAAATGTTGTAATATGATTAAAGTATGATTAGTTTAGGTGGAGCTGTTGATTGGTGATACTATTCTGATACGGTAGGTTGCTATTCGTTAGGAAACGAGGAGTTTCAATATGGTTATCGAGACTAGGGGAACATTTTATATTAATAGTTTTCTTCATTAATTGTTGGTAAGGTTTTGTGATTACTGCCTCACTGAATGTAGCAGGATTTGAAAGAAAATATAGTGTTTGTCTAAATTTAGGTAAGCGAGGCGAACGCAGATTCGCACATGCCATGAGAATCAGGTGGAATTATTAGAGTCAGTTCCGATTAACAATTCGCATTGCATCTGTCCATTATCATCAGAGGTAGTGTTACTTATAGAAGAACAAATAAATTAGCGTTATCTTTATTTGAATTTCGGTTGCATGGGCGTCAATTCGTGTTTCAAAATTTTTTTCTCTTATTGAGTAAATGGGATGCGAAACTCTTATCTGAGAATTTTAACAAAACGGTTGTCCTGTATTGAATATTGCTTTTACGTAGTCGGACTAATGTGAAACATTCTATTGGAATTCCATATGTTTGAAACCTGAATTTTGTAAATCGTTTAAATAGTAATTATCTGTGACGTTGAAGCGTATAGCATTCACCGAACGAGCTTCGCTTTGCTATATATCTGTGCACATGGTCTCAATTAATTTATTGCCTTGGATCAATATACCTGGTGAATAACTGATGAATATCTATATTGAGGTTCATGAGTAAAAAAGAGGTTTTGGAGTATTGTAGGTGGAATCGCTAGTTTGTTTCTGAGTTCTGACACTTCGAATTCTATTTTTTAACTTATTAAGGAAAAGTGAAATGTCACTCTCCAACTTGAGCGTAAAATTACTTTGTGTAGACATTTAAAGAAATCTATAACGAGAAGAGAGTAGGGTTTATAATGCATTATACACCAGATTTATTTAATAGATTCAACCAATATTTTTGATGGAATTCATGTGAAATATGTATGAAAATACGCTGAATATAAGCAGCGTAAATTTAATAAGTGAAGTGGGATCACGTACCAAATTCCAGCAACCCGCGACTTTCACTGATTTAATCTTAATTGAACGAATTAATTTCCGTCCATAAACCTATATACCTATGACATTCTGCGCAATAACTGACCACATATTTCGAATCTCGCTTGCTTCAGGGAATGAGTCAAAAACAAAGCTGCTTTTCGCAGTTGAAACAAGGTAAGTTTGGCATTGCATTTCCAGGAAAGCGGCTAATATAATAGAAAAGTATATTTACATGGCCAATTCTCCTGTTAGACGTCATATGATAGGTCTCGTACGAGTCGAAAATGATTTGATAAAACAAAGATTGGTTTGATGTAAATGCTCGTTTCGTTACCGAGTTTTATTACTAGTGTGCTGATAAACGTAATTAAGTGGAGCCTATCATGATTTTCTGGGTGAATTCTATTAGATGTCGTCTAAATCACTTAGTAAATACATGTTCTATCAAAATTATCAATTACATACAACCCGGGTGTTGTTTTGAGGAACCTGTTATGAAGATCAATATGTTCCTTTTACTCATCTTCAGATATGTCGAGTGGCATGTAGAAGCAGTCTAATACATACAAAATCTTATCCATGGAGACGGTTTTAGGCCGCAATTGAAATATAGCTCTGTTCATACTCATACTTTAGGCGTATTAAATCATTTTTACGTATCAAACGTTTGGCGTAGCTTAAATAAGGGGAAAATAGTGCGGGAGTCGGGTAAGAGGAATAGTTTCTGTATATTTGAACCATCATTCAGATATGCTGAGGATCCCAGGTTTATTTTTGGAGTGCTTCTAACCATTTTGCAGACAAGCCGCAGGCGTTTGTGTGTTTCAGGCTTTATTGGAACTTGACAAATTGTATACGATACCTAAGTTCGAATCACACCAGGGTCAATGCGATGTTCACCATGCTTAGTGCCAGCCACACTGCCCTTAATTCAAAATGGAAATATACAGGGTAATTCGGAGTAACTTGATTTTTGGATACATCTAAAAATTTATTCAAATTTTTATACGAAAATTGACCTGATTGTAAGGGTCAGAGTACTGGAAAATTTCCAACCCTACTTATCGCCATAAGATACACTTCAACAATTTCATTCTAATTCATCAGTTAACATTTTAACTCGCATCAGATGACCCTAAAACGGGGCTCTATGTTTACAACACCCAATTACTCAGGTATTCAATCAATTAATAAATCACGCAAACAAAAACCAACGAATCAATCGATCAATCGATCAATCAAGTAAACAATCAACTGTCATATCTCTGATGCACTACTGTTGGTCCGATGGTAGTTTAGAGAGAATCACAACCGTCACAAAGTATGGACAGTGAACTATCATCACATTAGACACTTGCGCTGGAATTTGATTGATACATACTTAATCCCTTGAGTTCCTGGAGGAACATAGGGCCTCGGCAACTTGTCTCCACTTTGGTCTGTCCATAGCAGCCAGTTTGATGTCGTTCCAGTTAAGTCCACACTTGCGGATTTCCTCTTCACACGAGCGCTTCCAAGATAGACTTGGGCGTCCGACCCGTCTCTTCCCGATTGGGTTCCATACCAGAGCATGACGCGTGATGTCATCATAAGGTTTCCGCAAGGTGTGCCCAACCCATCTTCACTTTCTTCTAATGATCTGCTGGGCGATCGTGTCCTCAGCAGCAATCTGCCACAGGTCTTGATTCCTTATCTTTTCTGGCCATTTTACCCCAATAATTCGACGAAGGCAATTATTGTGGAATGATTGCAAGCGGCCAGAGGACTTTGCTGTCACTCGCCAGGTTTCCGATCCATAGAGTAGCACGGATTTGACGTTGCTTCTGAATATACGGAGTTTCGTGCGTTTTGATAGAACCTTCGACTACCAAATGGGTTTCAAAGCTATGAACGCGTATCTTGCTTTGCCGATTCTGGCGACTATGTCTTCGTCCGTGTCACCACTTATTGAAACAATGCTGCCGAGGTAGACGAATTGCGTAACGTCTTTGACTGCTTTACCATTGATGGTGATTGATGGGTGCTCATCAGTTAGCACACGGAGGACTTCTGTTTTTTCGGTATTCACGCGTAGTCCTGCATATGAAGCAAAGTGTGCTAGTCTATCGGTCTTTCTCTGAAGACGTTGTGGGTCACGTGATATCAAGCAGACATCATCAGCGTATTCCAGATCCTCCAATTGCTCGGATTCCTTCCAATCGATACCATTCTTCTCACCTTTTACTGTCTGTTTCATTATCCAGTCTATTACCAACAGAAAAATCATTGGGGACAACAGGCATCCCTGGCGAACGCCAGTCTCAACTGAAAATGGATCGGTCAGTCTTCCGTTGTGAATTACCTGACAGGAGGCACCTTCACACAGCTGCTTTATGAGGTCCATGTACAGCGGTGGGACCCCATAGTGTGGCAAAAGCTTCCATATGAATTCGCGGTCCACACTGTCGAAGGCTTTCTCAAAATCTATGAAGTTGAGGCAAAGAGGCGATTGTCATTCAATGCTTTGTTCAATTATTATGCGGAGGGTCGCAATTTGGTCGATACCAGACTTTTGTTTTCTGAAGCCTGATTGCTCTGGCCGTAACACTTGGTCGATAGCGTCTCGCAAACGTATAAGGATGATGCGTGTAAGTACTTTACTAGGGACTGAGAGCAGCATGATACCTCGCCAGTTTTGCATAGCCTCAGATCCCCTTTCTTAGGAAGTTTGACCAAATGACCTCTCTTCCAATCATTTGGGACCCGTCTTTCTGACCAGATTTTCTGCAGCAGAGGAAGTAACATATCAGCCGAGGTGTCCAAATCGGCCTTCAGAGCTTCTGGTGGAATCCCATCTGGGCCTGGTGCTTTGCCATTCTTTAGTGATTTTAAGGCAGAAAGGATTTCATTTCGACCGGGGGGTCGGTGTTTACGTCTAGCAAATTTGTTGCAGGTGGGATGTCAGTGGATGAAGTAGGTGCTGGTCGATTTAGGAGTTCCTGGAAGTGCTCCATCCATCGCTTTCTTTGCACCGATTCCTGACTGATAAGGTTACCTTCACCGTCCTTTATTATTTTGCCGTAAGGTATTTTCCTTCCTGATAAGGTTCTGGTAATGTTGTAGACGGTGTTCAGGTCTCTCTTTGCTCCTGCATTTTTCGCCTCCGTTGCCAGCATTTCATAGAACCGCCTCTTGTCACTTCTGGCACTTAGTTTCACGTCTTTATTTAGGGAGCCGTATTGTTCGATCAGTTGGTTTTTCTGCTTGGTGTCCTTACACCGGAGGATCTGTTGTTTCAGCTGCCTTCTCGAGTTGATCAGTGTCCAAGTCTCACTCGAGATCCACTCTTTGTCTTTATTTACCCGTCTGCCAATTACGTGCTTACAAGTGTCTTGCCAACAGTCTTTCAGAGCGGTCCAGTGTTCATTTATTGGGAGCTCAGGGGTTAAGTTGTTGAGCGATTCGAATCTGTTTTTCAGTGAGATTGAGAAAATCTCTCTTGTACGCTCTTCCCTTAGTTTCTGCTTGTGGTACTATACACTAGGCCGACTGCCGGTTTCGTAGAAAGCTCTCAACTTGATTTTAATTTTGGCCATTAGGAGGTAGTGGTCTGAAGCAACACCTGCACCTCGCATTACGCGTGTATCAAGGAGACTGTCTCCATTTTTGTGAAATCGATAGGTGATCGATTTGATTGGCAGTAACGCCATCAGGTGATGTCCATGTGGCCTTGTGGATGTTTCGGTGTTGAAAGATGCTGCCTCCGATGACCAGATCGTTGAGCGCGCAAAAATCTGCGAAAAGTTCACCGTTTTCATTCATTTCACTTAGGGCATGCGTACACATCACAGATTCTCTCCCTGTGTTGTCTGGACCCAATTTCGCGTTCATGTCACCCATCAAAATCTTGATATCTCGCTTGGGTGTCTTGTCTAAGACAGACTGCAGACGCACGTAAAATTCTTCTTTCGACTCAAGGTTAGCATTGTTTGTGGGTGCATAACATTGAATTACCGTCACATTTCTCCCCTTGGAGTTGAATCTGGCTGTGATTATCCGTGAGTCAACGGGTTCCCATCCAATGGGAGCGCCTGCAGCTATTGGGGATAACATAATGGCGACGCCTTCCGAATGACTATGGTTCTCATCTTCATGACCTGAGTAAATAATCCGTTCCCCGGATGTCAAAATCAACATGCCAGATCCATTCCATCTACTTTCACATATTCCCAGCAGTTGTATACCATACCTTTGCATTTCTTTCGCGACCTGTGCAGCCTTTCCGGTCTCATACATCGTACGGACGTTCCATGTGGCACTCTTTGTTGTTGCTTTCATCGACAGAAGATTCATCTGCTGACTGGCTTCCGGTGGGCTTTCACCAGTCTGCTTCATTTTTACCTCAGATGAGGTTTCTTCTCGATTCAAGCATGGAGATGTTACTTTGGTATGACATGTTGCTTTGGTTTCAGTAGCGGTTTGAGGTTTTTTCAGAGTGGGGTTGCTGATCCCGCGTCTAACCCTCCTCCTTTTGCAGACGGGCTTGGGACCGTCCTCGGCGGAGTATTGTGATTGTGTAATCCGCAGGAAGCGGAGGTTTGGAGTCAGGGTTTCCATCCCCTAGATGGACTGCCCTCTTAGGCTGACGAGCTCCATCTACCCGAAGCGAACTGGTTTTGAGGCGCCAGTCACCCGCCTTCGCCCCTTCTCCTGTCAGTAGAAGCAGTTCCGCCACGAGCAGGCCAGGAGTTGGGCTTCGGTTGTCAGATGCTATTTGAGACGCACGCCGTATGGGAGCATTTTGTAGGTAGCGGGAGCTTATCCCCACCACCACTCCCGGCTGTGACAACCTTGGGAACCGGAATTCGATTGATGCTCGACCTATAATTCTTTTACTGATTCTACTATACCTCCCTTCTTCGAAAAACCTAAACATGGAACGATTTAAGTATATTTGGGTATCGTAGGTTTACAGATAAACGACTGATCGTTCGCCTGATTTTGGTTATATAAACAGCGGGTTTTAGGTAGCTTGTTGCTGGGTAGCTACTGATTATGATATATTGAGTGACGGTTTTTCGAGGATTACGATTTTCTGGGCTGTGGTGATCGGCATGATATGTCCACATCAGGTTAACCATTGTTACTTTGTATATTATTTATATTTCCAACAAACGTGACCATTCCTGCTGGCACCAGCATATCTGTTTGTGTCGTCTGTTGTGTACATAATCTTAATATGAACTAGTTTCTGTCTTGCACCACGGTGTCTTTTTAAGTAAGGTTCGATATTGGAATTATATTGCTGCTGTCAGTTTAAGCGTAATTTTGAACAATATATTTGTCACGGCTGATTACATGATTCCATTTCTTACACTGCTCACGATCTGTTTTCTGTCGAAATTCAGACAGCAGTTATTTTTGTTCGTAATATGTTGCCGGTATATCCTACGCTGTTTTTATTGTTGCATTGGATAGCACTTACGTGTCAAATTAAGGGCAACATTTGATGTTCTATGATTCTTGGTTGGATGCCTTTGCAGAGCTATTCGTTGTAACTCACAGAGAGGCTCTTCTAGTACTTTAGATATTTCCTTTACATTTTTTTGCTGCACATCGTCAGGTCCGGCGGATTTATTTCAATCTATATTCTTTAGGACACGAGCGACATCAACCATGAGGTGGTGGACGTTCTTTTGTGGCATACCACAGAAAAAAATCTGGACGCTCGATTAGCAACTCAGTGACAATTTGTCCTGTGTAAACTGAGATGAACAGAACTGAACAATGCGTGAACATGAACTTGAACGTAATGGCGCTAATTTAATTATTTATTGACTGTTGGATGCTAAACTTGTTGCAATTTTAATGGCAAATTCACCACATCACGTTCAACCTGTAAGTTTGTTTTGTAATTTTTTCAACATATCACGTTAAAAAATCGTATTTAAATATTATGTATCCCCAAACCTATTGTAAGGCTATACATTTGACCTGGGTAACTATACCGACAAATTTACTTATCCTCAATTTCAGTAGTGGTTTAGATCAGTTGTCAATAAAGCATCCATATTTCTTCCGATTATTTGCTCAAGAAGAGTGTTCGATACTTCCAAAATGTTCACATATCTGTTGATAACATTCTCGAAACGCAAATAAAACACCTCACTGTTACGTGACGAAAGATTCGTACGTTCAAAAACGAGGAAATAAGGCAATTTTAAATGTAACTGTAAATCGTAAAATACCAAAACACAATCGAGTCCTCTCTCGAAGACACTTGTAAATCGTGCATCTTGGAGACCATTCCGTTTTTACTTTTGCGCCGAAGAATTGCTTATAAACTTCGGTCCTTGTGTGCTTCTGTGTTAGTTTCAAAAGGTGACTTCAAGTAATCACTGGTGCTAAATCATAATGTTAGGATGAAATTCACTGAAATCTGTTATAATATTTTAGGATTTAATCAATTCATCTTTTAGACGCCCTAGCCTCATTCTGTCGAAGCTCTTACAAAATTCAAGGTTCAATAGTATACTATCATTATTTATTTGCACATCTCATACAGATATAGGCTGTCAACAATAAAACAAGAGATGTACCAAAGCGAAAGGGGGTACAAAAGGTGTCATCCGGCATTGAAACGTAGGCATGATACTACCCGGTTGCCTACACCGAAGTAGGGGAGATTTCGTTTAGGGGGTCCCACCCCGAGCCTTTACCCACAAGGCAGTGGAGCGAGAGAGGTTCGCACCTATCGGTGGCCGGTGACCGACGAAGCGGTTCATACGCCCTTTTCTGGGAATTTCCAGTTCGGAGCCCGATAACCCCGTTGATAGGTTGGTGACTTCAGTTTTGCCTGTGCACCATACAATGTCCTTGGATAGGACAAGGGGCAGTGACTTTTGGAGCGGCGAGTCACATCCGCCGCGTCGTGATGTCATCATTGGATTTTTGTGGCTTTTCATAGGCAGAACGCTTGCCAGGCGAAAACCCACCACACCCTCAGACACCACCGCCAAACCTTTCGCTGAGCTCGGAGAACCGAGCCCACCCAGCTGGCACCACGTGGAGGTATTTCGGCAAGCCAGCCGTTGAATGCACAAACCAAGGTATGGGATGTGCTAATCCATGATCCGCAATTTGCCGACGATACAGCCATTATTGGTCACTCCCAAGAACAGCTCTAGTTGCTAATGGATTGTAGATTGGACTGCCTAACAAGTGAAAAGCAGGCAACAACAGCTTGTTTCATCGACTTTGAAGCCGCCTTCGACTCCGTCGACCGAGATTCGCTGTGGAGTGTGATGCTGGCAGATAGTATGCTGGAGAAACTTGTGCGCATGATGCAAGCGTACTATTTATTGACACAGAGCCGCGTACGCGCATATGGAATGGTGTCATCGGCGTTCCCCATCAGGACTGGCGTTCGGCAAGGGTGCCCTTTGTCCCCTGTGCTATTCAACTCCGCGATCGATTGGACAATAAAGCAGGCGCTTTCAGATTACGCCGGTGTGATGCTGAGTCCGAGGGTCTCGATTGCCGATTTGAAGTATGCCGACGACATCGTAATCTTGATGGATGATCCTGGAACGCTTCAGACTACCCTGGAACGCCTCCGCTCATTTGCTTCTATGCTGGGGCTACGAATCAACACGCGCAAAACGAAGGATTTTACCACCGCCGCTGGACCTCATTTGCCTCTCAAGATTGATGGCGAGAACTTGGAGATGGTGAACACTATTCGTTACCTTGGTTCGTCCGTGCTACCATCGGGCCAAGCCAGGGATGAGATACCGACCTGTGTACAAGCTGCGCACACGGCGTTTTCACGACTACATTGGGTTCTATTTAGCCGTAGAAAAATCAGCCGACGTACAAAGCTGCGCGTTTAAAGAGCGGCGATTCGCCCAGTTCTCACTTATGGATGCGAGACGTGGCCTATGCGGGTGGAGGATATGCGGAAACTAGAGGTTTTCGATCACTGGTGTCTCCGACGCATCCTCAATGTTCGATGGGATGAGCGAGTAACGAATGACGAGGTTCGCCACCGTTGTTTTGATATCCCTCGCCTGAGTTCGGTATTGCGACAACACCGACTAAGATGGTTTGGCCACATCCTGAGACGCTTGGACGCTGAACTATTCAGGATGACACTATCGCCGACACCCTGCGCAGAATGGCGTTGTCGTAGCGGAGGACAAGGGAAGACTTGGCTTGCCACCGTGAGATCGGACGTAGAGCTGCTTGGTCTACGATCGGTTTACGGATGGCGCACGTGGGACCGGACCTGGCTTACAATCTGCGCGGATCTCGCTTCTAACCGCCGAGCGTAGGTGGCTGCAATCCGTGTATGTATGTATGAAAGCACAAGCCAGATCCAGGCAAAGTGCCGCACAGTCAGAGACTGCACGTGGTCTGAGATACTGTCAGGTTGCCCAGGCCTAGACATATATGAGGAAGAGAAAAGAACAGGAAATGGTAGCGAGACTCCAGCGAGTTTCAGCATGCAGCTCACTACCGTTGGCCAATCAATTTAGCACGATGTTCCGTACAAGCACATAATGCTGGCACGATTGCACATCCTTGCTGCAATCCGTGACGTCAACGAAGCCGACTCACCCTCCGGGAGGAGATAGTCGCACAAAAGCAGGACTGGATCCGCTCTCTTCCAAACCTAACTGTTTGCGATGTCAATCTTGAATTGGTCGACAGCTTTATTTACCTTGGCAGTTGTCTCTCTGCTGGCGGTTGTGTCGAGGACGAGATCTCACAACGTGTTCGCAAAGCGGGTGTAGCGTTTGCTAACCTTCGCCATGTGTGGCGTCGACGCGATGTTTTACTCCGTACTAAAGGCCGAGTGTACAACGTACTGGTGTGTGCAACACTACTTTATGGATGCAAAACCTGGTCTATCGGAGCGGACGATGTCCGTCGGTTTTGTTTTTGACACCCGTTGCCTGCGTAGATTTGCTCGCATTCGGTGGCAGCATCGCGTTACAAATATAGATGTCTGCAAGTGGGTGTGAGGAGAAGGTGGCCACGGACTGAGAGAAATGCTTATGCTTGCTCGTTTGCGATGGTTGGGACATGTTTTAAGAATGCCTCCTCACCGTTTACCGTACCGCGCTTTATTCGCCGAGCCTGGCAGAAGCTGGGAGAAAAGATCGGGTGGCCAGTCCATGACGTGGCGCGTTGGGATGAAGAAACTCACCGTAGCGCTAGGCTCAGTTGGGCGTATTCGTTTGCCTGGGTGGGGTCCAAAAACTCCACCATATAGTTAGCTGGAAACCTTACGCGATATGGCTACAAACCGGTCAGTGGCGCCAGTATTTTATTATGTGTCATAATTTTTTTATTCGGTATTATTTTATATAAAAACAAAAAAATCGCATGCAGTGAAACTACAAAAACAAGCTGCCATTTTGTGAATTTGCTTTTGCGTATTTCACTTACCTGCTTTCCTTTTTCCACGAGCTTGCTTACCTGCTTTTCCTGCTTCATATTGCTTGGCACTTTGTCTGGCTCCAGACTTGTGCTTCATGATGATAATGATGAGATTGGACTGCTGCAGACACTCCTTTGTCATCCGGATTTCTCGTGCTTAGAACACACGAACTCTTTCGGTTATTTCTGCCCCTTCACTAAATATTTTTAAAGAACGCATTGACTAAAAGTAAAGAAATTGGACGGTAAACGGAAGCTTGAGGTGAATGACTCTTTTGTGAACTAGAGTGGTAACGTCACAATTCCACTCAGCGGAAACACAACTGAGATTTAACAGCTTTTAAAAAATTGATCAAAGGTGAGCACAATGAAGAGGAACACTCAAGGAGAATGAAATACGTCGGGACGGTTAGAGTTTACTGTGCACAAGCTTCTCGGCTTACAGCTAAAGGTGTGAACGCGACATCGGTGAGTGTAGAAAGTGAATCGTCATTGGAGACAGGTATTAGTGTGGTATCTGCAAATTGTTCAAAGACGAAGAGATTGAAGCTATAGTATTCCAGCTATTACATCATCCGTTAGAGTCATCCCTATGAGTTTTCAAAAGGATCGCCCTAGGTTTTGTGTTTGAACGCTTAACGAAACAACGGACCTTTGACGTCGTCGGCGAAGGCACAACATAGGTTATATTGGTAATGTAGACGGTCCGCATGAATAAGGGAGGTCATTTTATTACCGCTACAGATAGTGCTGAGAATGTGAGCATTCAATTCCAGAACTTATATGGGATTCTGCGCTCCTTCTGCTGTATATGCAACTGTATTGTAATGCTTTGTGTTTCATATTAAATAGCAGGAACACATCCAATTCCAAACGCTTCTAAAATCCTCGGTGGATGTACAACAATTTATATTTCTCTTTCGTCTACTCTCGTTAACTAGTTGGTAGACTGTCAACATACTGGAAGTTGGCAAACATTATTTCTATAATCTGGTTGGTTGTGATTCTGCACAACGTGACTCGTGACATTCACCGTTGCATAATTCCCAAAGGGAATTCTGTTCTCGAAAAGTTTCACTCGTGCTAAAAACACGATAATTTTGAACGTGGCAATATTGATACACACGAAGCAATGTTGATTGAAGCACAACCCTGATCCAGGCAAAGTGCCGCACAATCAGGGATTGCACGTGGGCTAAGATAAAGTCAGGTTGCCCAGGCCTAGACAGATATGAAGAAAAAAGAACAGAAAATGTTGTTTAGTTGGTGTTCAGTGGCTCAATCCCTATTTTTGTCCCAAACCATTAACAAACCAACGATTAATCTTATTAATACACATATACATATTTTGCCTGTTTTGACTGTGTTTATTGTAAACATAATTCGACTGGCGAGTAATCAAATCGCACATATTTAATAACTACAATCCTGGCAGGTTGCAGCGATTACACCAACGGGTTGTAAAAAATAATGTCAGGCCTGGAAGTTGCAGTGTAGGTTCAAAAGGTACAAAGTACTGTCAATAAATCAATGGACACCGGGGGAAACCATTGACCGATTATTTCAATCTTATAGGTCGGGGTAAGGTTTAAACCTTCAACATTTTATTCGAGAGGATTTTTGTTATGCTGAGCCTGGGTTTACTTTTAGAGGCGGTGTGCATGAATTCAACAAATTTATTTCGCACGTTGTGTATCTGTACAGGAATTGGACACAAAATAATGCATAAAAATGGGATTCAATCAGGCACTTATGTTTAAAATATGCGATGTATTTCGTACAACAAAGAAAAGTGAAATTAACTTCGACGGTGAGAAAAACGGTGCACGACGGAAAGCATTAATTTGACCTTAAGTCAAGGTCAAGTTTAGGTACAAGTCATGTAGTATTGACATGTGACTAAAAGACAATCGCACATTCCGAGGTTCATTAGCGGATATGATTAGGCACATAAAACTGCAAAAGATACTCAGGTAACGTGTTTGTTTTGACATTCATTTGAAATTGTGTGTACATCGCTTATTTACCGTATACAAGCTAACTTTTTCCCTCTGTTTTAGCTCAATATTCAAGTTCCTTTTGGGAACACAGGTAGAATTGTCGTCTAGTTTTGTACCGATATAACTTAACAGACTAGAACAATGAGTATCTGCATTCGTAAGATCGAGATGTTTTTCCTCCATAATTGTAATGGCACCTCGAAGGCCGAAGTAATCGACTCTCCTGATGAACTTAACGTCGCCCGACGCCCTTCTGGCGTTGCACACGAATTCGAAGGACAACACAAGATGGTCACTTAGCCCCAAGGGACTATGATACTGCACTGACTCCACTGCTGTTGCTTCGGAGGTTAAAACCAGATCTAGAATTGACGATTCATTGAGGCCCCTTTGTCGAGTGAATGAATGGACATGGTTTTATAGGGGAGTGAAAGTGATAATCTCACGGAATTTGTACTCAAGGGATTGCTGAGTATGCACACTTTTGGTGTAGAGATGTGGGAGGTTAAAATCACCCATTAATAACAGTTGGCATCCTCTAAGATTTCCAGCGTTGCGCATCATTTGTAACAACGTTTCATTTTGGGCATCGGAAGAGTTGGGCGAGCGGTAGATCACACCAAGTTCACAGTTCTCTCCAGTTTCCAAGCGAAGTCTACACCACATGGTGTCCTCTAGCTCAAACCTTGTGTCAGGTACAGCTGTGCATTGAAGACGTTCGTTATAATACAAAGCAACTCCACCACCTGATCTTGAACGGTCTCGTCGAAGTAGGATCATGTTTGGAAGTGCCAGCTCGCAATCGTTCACCTGATCGTAAAACCATGTTTCGGTAACAGCAATGATGTCAGCAGAAAACTGAGCGTTAAAGTGAGACAATTCGGCGATTTTGTTCCGCAAGCACTGTGCATTTGTGTATAGGCATTTAACAGTGGTTTTTGTGTGTAGCGAGCCTATGCGGATGATGTTTGTATGTCCGACCCCCTGAGAGCCGGACCATGATGTACTCAGTCCGACTCGGTTTGAGCCGGACCCACTACGTTTTTTGATGTATTGATTGCTTCCGTTTTGGTGGGAACGCTACCGTCTACCGCCCCCAGCCGCGAGTGTGTCTCACTGATTGGTTTGGGTGGGCTAAGTCTAACATCCTTGGGTAGTGTTCGTTTCATTTTTGTCCATTCCGACCTTACTATTTCAGCCATAGCGCTGGTCAAGAACGTAATCTTCAGAGTTTTCGGTTTAGAATCTGTACAGATACCATAAATCTGTAGATTTTCAGTTGAATAATATCTCGAGAATCACTTTATGGTGTTGTTGTTTCTATAATGCATTCTCGCGGCATCCACTTCTTTGGTTTGAGGAAATTAACGTAGTTCAGTTTCAAATGTTGTGGTCACTGACACTTTTCGGGTGCTTTTTTCGCCAAAATATAAATGAGATGGTCCGAAAGCACCGAGGATTACGTTTTTAACTAACGACATGGCTAAGATTGTAAAGTCCGAATGGGAAAAAGCGAAATGAGCTTTACCGAAGGACGTTAGACTTAGTCCACCCAAACCAAGTACCAAGATCGAAACACATCCTCGTTTGGGGACAGCAGATGATAGCGTTCCCACCGAAATGGAAGAAATCGATGCATCAAAAAACGTCGTATGTCCGGCTCAAACCGAGTCGGACCAAATACGTCATACAGGGAACCAAATGTTGTTTCAAACTGTCAGCGCGCAATAAGTAGTTCACAGGTTTCACACTCATCGCGCGTCGGACCAATAGCTGCAGTACTCGATTCGACATTGTGTAAGACAAATACGATCAGGTGCATATATTCAAATGCTCAGTGTTTAACTAACAAATTAGCTGAACTATGTGAGCTTTGTGATAGACTTTCACCCGATTTGGTTGCAGTTACAGAGACTTTGTTCCAGCCCTGCATGACTGATGCTGAGCTTTTGATTCCGAAAATGTCACTACTTCGTCGCGATCGTGATCGAAGATCTGGTGGTGGAGTTGCAGTCTACTATCACGAACGTTTAGCGCAGTGTAACGTCATCGATCATCCTGACCTCAGCCTTTCCTGATACGATGTGGTGTTCAGTAAAACTAGTCAATGGAGATGAATGTACGATTGGCATCATTTACCGCTCGCCATCATCCGGGAGCTCATACAATGATAAACTCATCGAATCATTGCAACACATCAGAAGATGCCAGACTATGCAATTGCTGATCATTGGCGATTTTAATCTCCCGCAACTGTTTTCGAGAGGTGAGCACTCCCTGCATTCGTTTGAACATAAATTCAAGGAGGTTATAGAATTTTCTTCACTACACAATCACGTTAACCAGCCAACTCGCTGGCGGGGTCTTGACCAACCTTCAACCCTTGACCTTGTCTTAACGCCTGAGGCAACCGCAGTAGAGGGTATACAATACCTGGCACCACTGGGGAAGAGTAATCATGTTGTGCTCTTGTTTGATTATGTATGTAGTGCGGAACAATTGTGTGAACAGACGAAAGTCATAAGGGAAAATACAATTTAAATCCTTAAATATCAGTCTCCGGGATGCACACACTCATGAGTTTGATACAATGGATCCTGGCTCATATTACAATTCGTTTTTAAATTATCTCAATTCGAAGATTTACGAAAACTCGATTTTTGTACCACACAAATGCAGCTACAACCACCAGTTTGTTATTCGGAGTAGAACGAAGAAATGGTTAGCTGTTAAGCGAGAGTCTTGGGTAACTCATAAGAAGTTTGGTACGGAAGAAACTTGGAAGCGATTCTGTAAGATACGGAATCACGTCACGACTCTTGTAAGAGAAGATCGCATGCAATTCCAATGGAACTTGCTTAAGAGAATGGAAAAGAATCCTGAGCTTCTCTACAAGATAGTAAATGAACGATCAAAGATCAAACCAGGTGTATTCTCTGTACTAACACCTCATGGATTGACCCACACTGCCCAAGATACCGCCGATGCTTTAGCAACGTTTTACTCATTTGTCTTCAATCCCAAGCGTTGTATACCATATCAAGTTTCATCAAGTTCGCCACATTTCGAATTATTAAGTGAAATGACTATCAACGAATACATGGTTGGGCGGGAACTTTGTCGACTAAACGAAAAGAAGTCCCTGGCGCAGACAAAATTACCCCCGCCGTACTTCGCAGGTGTCGCGTTGCTTTGACTGCTCCTCTCACTCGCATATTCAATCTCAGCTTAAATGAAGGAAAAATACCACCGCAATGGAAAGCAGGGATGATAACTCCTATATATAAAGGCGGTAGCCGTTCAGACACAGCAAACTATAGACCGGTAACGTTACTTCCGGTGATCTCCAAATTAATGGAACGCATTGTGACTGCGCGCATAAGAAAACATTTTGAAAACCAAAATATTTTGACCGCACGGCACGGAGAAGACTGAGTGAGTGAGTGATAAATATATGCTGCTGGTACCCCATTCCCTCCAGAACATTAAAACTTATGTTTATTCTCTCCGGTCTGTTTTACTTGGAACAGTTTAACTTATGCCTTTGCTCACTTCACTAGCTTGCAAGACATTAAAACCAAATTAGACGTATTTTTAATGAAATATTCGTTTCCGGAATACATATATACTGTTAAATCTAACAGTTTATCTTGTTTCACACACGCACATTATTATTTTTACCATTCTATGGTTATTGTTAAGCTTACTGCTTTTTAGACCATCACAAACCTTGCATTTTTCGAATAATATTTCATTCCTAAATCAACTCATAGCCGGTGGTCTCAAAGACCAATCACTAACTTCAGCGTATTGTGAATCGTTTTATTGCCTCGTAAGCCTGGCCACACCTCTATCGCATACTACCTCGCCGAAGAAAGATAGATATTTATTATCATTGGTAATTTTACCAGCGTGAATCTAAGAAATAATTTTTGAAAATCACTAACAAGCTGCGGCCTCTAATGAAATCCCGGTTTTCAGCTGCTCATCAGTTTTTCCTTATAGCATGATACCACGCTTTCGGTTCGCTATCGATGTATCTGAGGAACACTTTTACAAAAGTGTAGTATTTTCTTTTCTGTGTATGGAAGACATCATTTGCATCCGCCTAAGCTGAGAAGATATACAAAAACTTTTGCAATTTTTCACAATCTGCAGCTAAACCTACCGTAGTTTTCATATAATCCGCGAACAGTTAAGAAACAAACCTTTTATGAACAAAATAAAATCCAGCATAAACAGCTCATTTGCATGCATTTCCATCACACACCCCAAGACCGGTTTCGTGCCCATTGCACTCTCCAGGTAGGGACAGTAGGATCAGGATCCGGAAGCGCTTGGAACATTGAGAGAATGTGATTGAACAGGTTAGTCGTACCAACCTAATCCAACAGAAAATCAATCATGTTTAAAAGGGGTTGTTGTGAGAATCAGTTGGTGGTTCAAATTATCTCCGGCAGCACTCCTTTTATTCGAACTTTATATGCTATTCTGACGGATACTCTCAAATCCAAGAGTGATGTAGATCTCAAATTCCTAAATGCAGCAGATTATGTATCACCGAATAGTGAAAGACTCAAACGTGAGCTAGATTTTTCCAAGTAAGAAACGTGAATTAAATTACCTATATGCAAAACTTTCGTACAATTGTTCAACAATGAGACAATTCGTTAAACAGGTTCGCTACGATCAAAATTCCTGCTGTAATAAGGAAAATGTATTATTCTTTTTAAAAAGTGAGAGTATTGTTTCTGAAACCATTAGAGATTGACATTCGAGTTTTGATGGATCTTAAAATTTGGGCCTGATATTCGTGAAACTGCTAATTGGAGCTGATGTGGTCAGTCTGCTAAAGCTGCACGAAGTTTTCATTCAATGCCATTTTTCAATGCTCTGAAAAATTCCATTAAAACTGAACAATTACTGACTACTTCAAACTTAATCAAACACAGGATCGAATAACCATCAAAACCCACCAGACCCTAGAATGCGATTACTGCAATTGATTGTTCTTCTATTATTGACACCAACACCAACCGGAAAGGTTATCTGAGCATTTTCATTGCGTATATTCGAGCGTATGCATTTATTCTATCATGCATCGGATACATGGTGACACATTAAATTATTATATGCTGCGTTTTTGTGCCTCCTGATTTAGTAATAATCGTAAAAGTGATTGAATCAACCGTGCTTGTTAGGCCACACAAGCATGTAAGCTTCACCAGATACACTTGTGGAGAAACACCACAATATATTTCTAAGTGTGGAATTTTTGTTGTGTATGTATCGACCCCACAGACGACTGCACTAGTAAAAAGCGATACGACAACCGGCTGTCCTAAGATGGACTCCCATGAAATTCATGTTGACTCATCTATAGTTTTAGGCATATAACTGAAAAGTATGTGATTGCCGTTTTTTACTACCGAGTGTATTGTTTTGTATTTGGTATAACTTACCGGGATCATCTCTATATAAGGTATGTAGGCATTATGCTTCGTTCCGACAGTTAGTAGGAGACTATCTACCTTCTCCGGACGGTCAAGCCATTCAATCACCATTTCAATGACCCCCAGCATCCGTCTGCTGTGAGACTTCAACGCGGGGTCATTGGATAGCTCTTCGAAAGTTTTATCCTGAAACCGTGTAAAGGCGTCCCGGAAGTTTTTATTCCGTTGAAAAAGACTAAGAAGAGAACAAAATAATCACAATTTAGTTTTTCACCCAACAAAAACTGAAACAAATCGTAGATACTGAACACTGCCGTTTGTTGTTGATACGCTGGTCACATTACGACTTAATCACTAGATATATTTTGAAGGTGAGCGCCGTTCACAACGGCACACTATTCATGTGCATTAAACGAATTTTAACCTTAGCACTATTCGATTTCACCCTCAACGTTTGATAATAATAACACGTTATTATGTAAAATTTAAGATTTTGTGTATTATTAAACAAAACTGAACATTTTGAATATGACAATTTTTTATAGTAGCATCACTCCCTCGTATAACATTTCGCTACTGAACTTTGAGTCTGTATAATCCATCAAGGGAAAGAGCCTCCGTTGCTCTCAACCTATATATTCTTTTGTGTCGACGGATTAATACACCAGAGTTACATTGTTATGCTATGACCAATATTTCATTTTGGTCCCATGTCCCTATGATATTCGTGAAACAGCAGCTGCTGATATACACCTATAAATGAGGCTGAAATGTTTTCTGCAACGTGAATGTTCTAGATCAGAATTTCTCAGCTCTGTAGAATTAATATAGATTCCCAGCAAATAACTTCGCATACTGCAAACGTTTTGCGAATGTACAATATACACCGAATTTTGTTTCCTATCGCCTATGAATTAACGCTTGTTTTTTTGCATTATATTTTGACAATATACCTTTCGGGATGAAGAAGCTATATTAAATTCACCCAAGGTGATGAACCAAGGCCGACTGTTTCATAATGGTGAAATACAAACAATTTGTCAATTTTTTTAAAATATCGTGTATACTTTTGTTTATACCGATGTATGGCAATGGAAAGAATTTTGTAATAATAAATATTCTGTTTTATATAGCGTCATAATTTTACCATATTTTCCAAATAACCTATTCAGAAGCTTGGATGTCAATGCCTAATCACTATCAACTTTCCTGAGCTTGCTAAACGTTGGAGAACTATGCTCGAGAGCTGATTATTTGATTGTTCGAAAGTCCATTTTTCGTTATCGCTGAGTAAGTATATTCGCGTATACACTCCTCTGAAACTCACTTCAGGAAAACAATCACTCCGATTTCGTCTGAGAATGGAGCTAGGAACCCCCAACTCTTTCGCACCGCAGCAATTTCTCCCTTAGTTATTTCGAATAAGCATTTTCGGGCCTCTTTGTAGGATTCTGTTACTTCAGTTAAATCTGTAGGAACGTCCATCGTTATACACTTTTCACGTGGCTCATTGCGTACGTTCTTATGGCTTGCTTTCGTATCTGCGGAATGGCTTTCTTTTGTCGTTTCGGCTGATTTTCCTGCGAACAATCGTTTCATTTGGCGTTGCAAATTCGTGATCAAATTCTCATTTTTTGCATTCGCTTTTATCTCTTCCTGTGGTCCTACAGAAGTAGATGGTTCACAGAGAACTGAGGTCAGTTGTTCTGCGGTTTCGTCAGATTTTGCAGCAATTTCTTGGCTCATCGTTGACCAATGATTAAATTCGCATATGTTGATGACTTAAATCCTAGGTTATTAGGAATCTCATTGGTAAACTATTGTGCCAATCGAGTTTAAGTTTGAGAACGGCTTTTAGTTGGTCGATAATTTTTCCTTGAGTAACTCATAGTATACACTTCTTAATATAGTCGCGCCATTTGATTTTTTTAACTGGGTGACTGGTCGGGCGACGAAGGTCAATCAATATACACGTGATGCGGACGGACTTTTGAGTCACATGTTAGCGTAAGATAGAGTAAATAGAAGTGTACAATAATAAATGTGTAGTGACACTGGTCTGCCACACAATAAAGCATTTAGTATGCATACTACCATTTTTGTCTTTACTGGCAAATTGCTTTGCCCCTGACATGAGAGTTCTTTTATGACGCAGAGGAAAATGGTCTTAAAAATCTGTGTTTAGCGAGAGGTTATTCGCAATGTTGTTGTTGTTGTTGTTAACGTCCTTCGATCGATGTAGACGATGGATGTACATCACAACCGCATGATGTTTCCATGTTTTACAGCTTTTTGAATGATTAAACAGTCCGATTCGGGAGTAACAATCTCTCCCGCAGCGCTGGCAACGAAAGTCAGAACTTTGTTGTCATGCCTCAGTTGCACGCCGGTAGTGTGATCTGCGTTCAGCAGCCAAGAGCTGTATCTGCTCCTCCCCGGCTTGCAGACGACGCTTTACACAATGCCTCCAAAGTGAGCGGTCAAACGCATGTTCTTCCCAGCTCCCGGGCTAAATGCCAAGAGCTTTCATATCTCTTTTGCAAACATCTTTGTACCGCAAGTGCAGCCTGCCCAATGGTCGACTTCCTAATTGCAACTCACCGCAGAGTAGATCTTTCGGAATACGACCGTTTTCCATTCTGTAGACATGACCAAGCCACCGCAGGCGGCGCTGTAGTAATAGTGTGAACGTAGTCTGTAGACCAGCTTTCGAAAGCACTTCAGCGTTAGTAACTCTGTCCATCCATGATATGTTCAAGAAACGACGGATGCTTCGCAGATGGAAAGCATTCAGCTTCCGTTCGTGTCTTTCGTGGTCCTGGGTGGTCCAGGTTTCACTGCCGTACAGTAAAGCATTTAGTACGCACGCGCTGCATACCATCATATTTGTGTTTACAGCCAGCTTGCGGTTACCCCAAACACGAGAATTCAATCGGGACAAAATGACAGATGCTCAGCCAATCCGCTTATTAATCTCCGTGTCTAGCAAGAGGTTATCCGCAATGGTTGAACCAAGATATGTGGAATGATGTACTGGTTTAAGCTGACACTTGCCAATAGTGATGATTGGAGGCGATGCAATCCCTTGATCAAAGACTTTGGTATTGTCCATGCTGATTATTAGCCCAAAGTCTTTGCTACTCGAACAAAAACAGTCCATTAGCGACTGTAGATTATCTTGGGAGTGAGCAATAAAGGCTGTATCGTCGGCAAACAACTGGTCACGGATTGGCACATCCCATGCTTTGGTTTGTGCTCTCAACCGGTTCAGATTGAAAAGCTTACTATTACTTCGCGTGCGTATGTAAATGCCTTCTGTCCTCGTCATATAAGCGTCCTTCAGAAGAAAAGAAAAGAAAAGCCCGAACAGCGTGGGAGCAATAACATACCCTCGTTTGACGCCTAGGCGAATTTAAAAGGCATCTGAACTGCAATCGTTAAAATGGACTGAGCCCTTGATGCCTGAGTGAAAGGAAATAACGAGTTTGAGCAGCCTATCAGGTCGAGCATTTTGAAGTGACCCTTTCTGCTGACGTAGTCTAATGCTTCAGTTAAATCCATAAAAATAGCGTATAATGGCATACGCTGTTCCCGACACTTTTATTGAAGTTTTCTCAGGTTGACGATCATGTCAACGGTTGATCTTCTCTTGCGGAAGCCACTTTGAGATTCGGAGTACATCCTATCAGCTAAAACTTGCAGCCGGATCTGTAAGACTTTAGCAAACAATTTGCCTACGACATTCAGAAGGGAGATTTCCTGTGATTGTTGCAGTCGCCTTTATCTCCATCATTCTTGAATAGCGTGATGATCTTTGTTTCTCGCATCTCTTGTGGGACACTTCTCTCCTGCCAGCACTGAAGAAGCAAATCGTGAGGAGGTTGTAATAATGCTGCACTACCGCATTTGATGAGCTCAAGTGGAATTCCGTCTTAACCAGGGGCCTTTCTATTCGCTAAGCGGTCAATTGCCCTATTAAGCTCATCAAGAGTAGGAGGGGTATCTAAATAATCAATGGTCAGCAACCGCTCGACATTTTCAAGTGAATGCGGTAGAACTGTACTGTACCTGGAGTAGAGAGAGGAGAAGTGCTCTACCCATCTTTTCATCTGTTGAATTTAATCTGCAATCGTATTACCAGATACAGACTTGATGGGAGCCGTTTCAAGTTTGTTTGGGCCAATGGCTCTCTTGGTTCCATCTTACATACCGTGAAAATTTCCGGTATCCGCGGTATTTTGGATATTAAGGCTAATTTCAGTCCAAACGTCGTTTGCACATCGCCATGCAGTCTGTTGGACCTTATTTTTAGCTGCGTTTAAAAGTCGTAAGTTTTCATCTATTGGCATAACTTTGAACCTCCAGAATGCTGAGCGTTTCACATCCATCACAGCAGTCATCTCAGAAGCTTTTGCTTCGAACCAGTCGCTCGTTCGAGATATTTTCGGACCGACCTTGGAAAGTGCGACTTGGCATATGCAGCCTTTTATCGATTCCCAGTTTTCTGAAGCCAATTCGAGTGGGGTTGTCTTGTTGAACACAGCTGTGAAGGCATTTGCGAATCGCGAAGTTAGATTAGGTTCGCACATGCGAGTGACGTCTATCCTAGGCTTAGCAGATAATTTGGTTCGGCGTAAATAACGTGTGGAGAAGCTACAATTTTGCACAGACCAGTGAATAATCAGTGTCGCAGTCAGCGCTTTGATATGATCTGGTGATAAGCTCGCTTCCTATATTAGTACGCTAACAAGAATAAGATCAAGCTGACGCCAATGCTTAGAGTGAGGATGTTTCCAAGAGACTTTATGCTGTGGTTTTGTTTGGATAAAGTATTACTGACACAAAGACTGAACTGTGTGCACATTTCTAAAAGGCGTTGTCCAATTTCATTCGTTTTACCTACACCGAACCTTCCTAGACAGTTTTGCCAAGACTCGTATTGTGAACCAACTCTGGCATTGAAATCACCCAATACAACTAGACAGATTATGATGGCACGCTTTTGAGGACTGTTGTGAGGTTATGATAAAAAGCGTCTTTTTCAGCAAGCCTCGCTGGGTGCTTTAGAGCATAAACGTTGACCGACGTATTGGTACTAGTAAAGCATTTAGAGTCCAAATCCGATCGATTTCTCTTCTGCTCGGTCCGGCTTCGTATCTCTTGCAAGTCAGCCTCTTTGAGCTTCATCCTTATAACTAATTGCTAATCACATCTGATTTTCTTACGCCTATGATATTTGAGACGTCGTCATTAAATCCTGGAAGCATGGACCGGACGTTTCAGATTCCCAGTTTCAGAACTGACCATTGTTGTTTAGTAATTTGTTTCGCTGGTGCGGGAAAATACAGTCAGCTTTTCAGATCGTTCCTAATCTCCATGCACCCAATGAGGATAGCAGACCGTGGCGAAACGGCACCTAATTGACTGGGGGTTGCCCAGCTTGAGCCGGGCGGTAGCCGTCCAATGAGACCTGAATGACTCTCCCACCGTCTGAAGCAGCCCCAGGCGCTTAGCTCTGCGCCAGTCGAGCCATAGCTTTTAACCGGTAGCTGCCGCTTCCCGTGTTATTTTACGTAGAAGCGGAATGGAGTGTCCTCTCCATTGGTGCGTTGTGATGTACGCCAGGGCGGTTCAATATGGATAACTAACTGTTGCCCATGCAGCAATAGTTTCCTCTCCACGGCACCACTGGAACAAAAGGAACAGCTAGGCTGATACGTTTGGACAACGATGCCGTCGCAGAAGCTGACAGGATGAAACTGAATAATCTTCGGACTGCCTAACGGTACTCCGGGTCCGGATTTTTTTCTCGAGGTTGACTACTGGGTGTCGCCACAAGGCAGTGGAGTTTTCAGATAAGGGATTTCCTTCCCCCAAGGCGGACCGCCTTCATGGAATTATGAACTCCACCTGCCCGAATCATGCGGGTTTTTATGCGCCAGTCAGCCGCCTTCGCCCTTTCTCCTGTCAGTAGAAGCAGTTCCGGCGGGTCACACAGGACCACACGTGCAGGCCAGGAGCTGGACTTGGTTGTCAGAGGCTATATGAGACGCCTGTCATCGGAGCATTTTTCGGAATTGGGAGCTTATCCCGAAAACCGCCCCGGCCGTGACAACCTTGGAGCCATACGATAAAGTATTTTGAGGTTTAGCTAAATCATGCGTGATATCACTTCTTGGAAGTACAACTTGTCTTGGATGAAAAATTGGTTTATTTTGTTCCACAGTAAACGGAATGATAGGTGTTGCCGATGGTGTCGGCAAGCAATCTTTTGTACATTCAACCAATTAGGAGTTCTGCTTCTTTGTTTAAATTCAATGTTTTTTATGAGTCCCAGAGGACAAAATTTTGAGCAGACTTCGACTGAGATTTTGAGATTAGATATTAACCATACCAAAACTCATGTACGTTGCTGGCTTCTGGTTGGTAGTTAATCGTGTTTTTAAAAGTATCACTCAAAGCCATGATGATGATTCGCCTAACTACTTCACGGGCATCACTTTTGTACAGCTTCACACACATATAGTTAAACTGGATGACGAGGTGATCACTTAGTCCCAGTGGACTTTCGTAAGCAACGTTGTCAATGTCGTGTTCATTGCTTGTCCAAACGAGTCAAGAGTGAACGTACATCAGTTTCGAGGTATCGAGTATAATATGCAATGCGGTTATATATATATATATATATTAGTGATGATGGTAGGCCATAAACTCTCTTAAGCGTGGATTTTGTCTTGCTCATGCTTATCGTTAACATGTTAGTTATACGCTACCGCAATATTTACCGTGAATTGCTCAATAATGTTTGGTTTTATTTTTTTGTTTTATTTTATACACTACTCATCAGTACCATATTGCCTAACATTCCAAAGGAAAGTCCAACCAAAAGGGCCATTCGCTCTGGGAGATAACGTACCTTATGAAGAGCATTATTATGCTGTAACAAGTTGCGCTTTTTGCAATGTTGGATAAGGTTGGTACGACCAACCTGTTCAATCACGTGCTCAAACACATGAAGATAGGGTTTTAGCCCTTGATCATGAACTAAAAGCTCATTTGGCTGCGTGTGTGATGAAAATGCAAATGAGCATTTCTCTTAATTATTACGTTTTGTTTAAAAATCGAAATCACCATTGAACTATGATTTAATTATTCACTAAAAAGCATATATTAGTTAGACAATGTTGTAATTGCAGGCCACTGTTACATAGGTAACATAATCCTGCTGTGATTCTGACTACTAATATGTACAAGATTCTTCCCAATTTTCGCACAGCTTATCGCAACAGTCCGCAATTGAAATACTGGACTTAAGTTTCCTTTTTATTTGAACTCATCAGTGATGAATATCCTAAGAATGGGATGAGAGTTTCACCCCTAACCATTACGCAGCACGGCCAGGGCTACCGACCTCCATCACCACCAGAAATAAAGAGCATCCTATTTGTCCGGTCTAGTTTATGAGTTCTAAAATCCTCGATATCAGAATACCTCGAGGCCGTGGGAAATTATAATATGCTGATGGTAAATTCGTCCTGCGGCTTCTATTTAATTTTTAACTTCACTCAACTTTTAAGTTTCGATATCATATTGTTGTTGTTGAGCCTACTGACTGACAAAATTTCAATCCTCGCCGGAATATACTAACTTCAGCGATGCCATCGCAAGTAACATCGCTAGCATTGAATGATAAGTTAACACGTCGCCCAGTTTATCGATGGAAACTCTCGTAAAATTGTAAGGGTTTACCATTTAAGAATTTTATGTCACCAAAAAGCACATTGCTTCACAGTTATCATTGCAATTATTAAGCCCTAACCTGATGAGATGAATCGCGCGTTAACGTAAGTCAAATTAATCGCACGAGGTACGTGATAAAAGCTAGTGTGAGCAATTAACACCACCACCGTTATTATCACCACTAATTGTATCAACGCTGAACTGTCGCTATTGATTTTCAGGATGCCGAGGTCAATGAGGAGTACCTTGCGAAAAATTATAATGCCCTAACAATTTTCCGGTGTGAACAATCCGCAACTGAAACAAAATGCTGTAGCTCCTGGGCGAGCAGAAATCCATGCCCATATTTTTTTCAAAATGACATGGATTTCGGATTTGTTCTTATTCATGAAACTATCAATCTCAATTAAAAGTATTCTATCCGCTTTAAATTTCTTGGGCTATGAAACAATCTCGTTATATTTTTACTGTTCTTTCTCGATTTGGTATAGTGTTTTGTATTACTTAATGCCCTGCTGCATACACATTTCCATATTGATATTAGCAAGCCGCTAATCTTTAACTTTGAATTGAATTGTTTGGCAAAGAGCGTAAACGGGTACATGCTAAATTCAGTCATTTGAAAGCTCTACTCGAGACAGATTACCATCAACACTAGAGAGCCGTTGATCCAAACCAAGACGTCGAGTACATAGCCTTGCACAATTGGTAATAAACAAAAATGTTGGCAGCGAATAGATAGACAAAATAAGGCCAATCAAATTGTCACAGTCTTATCTGTTGCGGTTATCCGAAAAGATTTAAAATGCGCCAATAGGAGGAAATTCCTAGTTTAATTTAACAAACAATGTAGAGATAGTTAAATAGCTTTATTTGTTGGTCACAGTGGCTCCAGAATGTACAAAACAAACACGATAATATCAGAGTTCACAGCGTTTCACACAACTAAACCTCCAGAGGAGGAAAATCACTCTCTTGACGTTTACTGCGATGAACAATAATTGATAGAGCTGCGGCAATCACACACTGTCGAATTTTAAAGAGCAGTACGGGCACTTATGCTGTCCAGCTTCAAAGAGTAATTTCTCATTTGTTGCTTTGTCTATCCACGGTATGTTTTAGATGAGACAAATACTCTTTAACTAGACAGAATTCAGAGACTACCAGTGTGTTGCATTGATTGTCTAAGTTTACTGACATACCATTCATTGCACACGCCGTCATGATGCTGAAAGCCTAGTTCAGCGTCAGACTACAGAAAATTACGAACAGTGTCAGATGAGGAGCACATCCTTGTTTAATGTCTAGGTGAATTTCAAACGCTTTGGAAGCGCACGGGTTTATGTTGATATTCGTGTCGGAGTGCACAAACAAACAGAATCCAAGCGGTCTTGGAGGATAGCCCATAACTTCGAGCATTGTGATACCTCCATATCTGTTAACTTAATAGAATACCTCATTTAACACAATAGAGCTTTTTAGACCTGCATGAGCTGTTCGCGACACTTTGCTAAAGTTGTCTAAGGAAGAAGATCATGTTTAGGGTTGGTCTATCATTGTAGAAGTCCAAATGGGAATCGGGGTAAAATCTATACGCGAATAATTGTAGCGGGTTCTGTTATAGTTTCACAAACATTTAGCCGACGAAATTTAGAATATGAAATACAAGTTAATTGTTGCAGTAGCCGCTTTCACTATTATTCTAACATATCGTGTTGATTTTCGTATCTCGTATCTTTTGTATGAGACACTCCTGTGTACATCGGAGCAGCAATTGACAATATAGCTGTTTCATAGTCTGCTTTACAGTGTTTAATGAAGTTTGGTGGGATTCATTGGTTGATAAGATAATCCGATACCTTTAGGTGTGCGATCGTAATATTGAGCCCATAAAGTTTAGGGTGAGTATCAAAGTGTTCAACTGTTGATAAACCCTCAACAGTTGCAAATATATACAGTGAAACCGTGGTGTCCAAATAGTATAAAGACTAGAATTGATCGTACATTGTTTACATAAGCATGGATGCACTAAACGAATGGTCAGTTAGAAATAAACTGCCGTTAAATTTTCAAAAATGCAAGTTACTGCAAATTGGTAAGCCTTTTCAGTACGAATATCACTTTGGGCAGACGATTTTGAGCTGGACCGAATCAGAGAAGGATCTTAGAGTCTGGATATGTGGAAGCCTAAAGAACTGCGTACATTGTGAGGTCATTTACAAGCGTGCTTCAAAGCTTCTAGGTATGCTTCGACGGATCTTCAGAACCTTTACGCCTGTAACGTTGCCATGCATCATGAAGACCTACTTAATTCCCACAATGGAACATGCATCGCAAGCATGGACTTCGTGGATGAAAAAAAGATATATTCTTGCTTGACGGGATATATAATCGTGCAACTGAACTCGTGCGTGGTTTTCGAGACCTTACGAGGAAAGGTTGATAAGCTAAAGCTCCCCACTTCCCTTCAACGTAGACTTCGAAGTGACGTTATCTTTACTTACAAAATATTGAATACTCCAGATCATCCACTCAAAAATTTGTTCAAATACCGTGAATCAAGAATTACACGTAGCCACTCAGCGGCACTACAAATTCTCCATTCCCGTACTAACTGTCGCCGAAATTTCTATTCGGTACGTGTCTGTTTCCTGTGGAATGCCCTTCCCGAAGCAATTATCACCTCTCCCTGTATCAAAACATTTACTTGAAACTTGGACACTTATTTGTTACATAACGATTTGACGATGCCTGTGTATTGACTCATGGTAAGCATATTACTGGACTCCAGTGACATCGTATAATTGTTTTTTATACCTCTTATTGAACGCATATTTACTATGATATGGTAATTGTGAAGCTATGTGCTTTTTGTGACCATAAATTCTTGAATTTTGACATATCATGAGGTTTTCGACTATTCGATTGCAACAAAACGACTTATTAAGAATAATGACTTTCTTGAAATTACCAGTTTCCGCAAGCTTTATCATTGCGAGGCCAATTTATGCACAAAATCTTTGCGTATTACTTAGCAGTCTATTTGAACTTGTTTCTAGCTACTCTATGGCGGCGTAAGTTTTCCGTTGTTTTCTTTTGTCTACACTCCTAAAATTCTGACCCTTTCTTGTCCATGACAGCCGTCATCACAGGCTTTTTTCTCGAACAAGTCGCTCTACGATCCATTTGTGAAAAGTGTCTCCTTAAACGTTTCTCAGTTTGCATAGCCTGGATCACTCGGACTTGCTTTGTTGAGCGCTGCTGTAAAAAGGATGCCCTAATTGCGCACCAATATAAGGGGCGTGCATAAAACAAGCATGGTTACTTTGTATACCATTCTATCTAGTCTGATGACGCTTCATTTTTGAACAAACGCATAAATGTTTTGTGTCACAGTCTGTTTAGAATTGTTCTCGTGAGCATTTCGCTTTTCATATTAGCGCTCCGAGCGAGAATAAGGTCAAGCTGATACAAGTATTTTGAACACGGGTGTTTTCGAAGAGACGTCATGTTTTGGTTTTTATGAAAAATGGCGCTAGTGACACAAGGAATGAACTGTGGACATAGTTATAAAAAGCGTTGTCCATTTTCAGTTGTACTACAGAAACCGAAATTTCTCAGCCAGTTTGACGAAGCCTGGTATTGTGCACCAAGATTGGAATTGAAATTTCATAGTAAGTTTGAACACTTTATCTGCGGTAGGCTTTTGTGAATTTGCGGTATCAAGAATCAAGAATCAAGATTTTATGGTGAAAAAAGCAATTGCTTTACATGTACCATTGGATGACAACTATTACAAAAAAGAAAATGTAATCAAAAACACATTGTTTTATGTTTGTCTGGGTTCATGTTGATTCAATATACAGGGCCGAATATGGGGTGTTGTTTGATATATGCATCTAGTTTTGCTTTAAAAACATCAAATGTTGTTGCATTCACAACGTCTTGCGGTAGTGCATTCCATAGAAAGCAGATACGCACAGAGAAGAAATGGCGCCGACAGTCAAGTCTTGAGTGCGGTATTGCGAGGCAACTTGAGTGACTACGTGTATTCCGAGGGGAAATTATTTTTATTAGATCTCGGAGCGGGTGGTTTTCGATTCGCAGTATTTTGTAAGCTAGAATAACGTCGCTCCTCATTCGCCTCTGTGTAAAATCAGGCAAACCTAGTATGGCCATTCGCTCTTGATATGGGACGTGCTGCATCCCATCAACTAGCTTTGTAGCTCGGTGGTAAATTCTATCCAAGAGGTCGATGTCTTTGCGCAGCCACGGTGCCCACGCTGGGATCAAATACTCCATCGTTGGATGAATGTAAGTATTTATAATGCGGGGAAGTGTTTTGGGCGTGAACCGCCCAAAAATTCTCCTCAGGATTCCTAATATACCACATGCCCGATTAAACACTTTTCGACAATGCATATTCGGTTTCAGGTTATTAGTGATCCAAATCCCGAGATCCTTTTCAGCGGTGGTCCAAGTTAGGTTTTCGTGGCCTAGATGATATGTGTGGTCGTAATTACGGCCAAGCTGTAACATATTACATTTGCGTAAGTTGAACGGCATTTGATTTAATAGGGACCAGTGATACAGAGCATCCAATCCTGTTGTAGCATCAAACAATCTTCAGTAGATCGAATTTGCTTCCATATTTTAATGTCGTCAGCAAAAAGAACTAGCTTACACCGCACTATTTCAGTAATATCATTGATGTATAACAGGAAAAGGATAGGCCCGAGTACTGAACCTTGAGGTACCCCGCTCGTGGCATCGATACTTTTCGATAGCACACCGTCAATGGGAACTCGCACATGCCGATCGGTCAGATAATCTGTTAACCACGAAAGTAGGTTACCGCTTATTCCATAATGCGCTAGCTTTTGCAGAAGCAGGCTGTGATTGACCTTGTCAATATAACAAGCGTGAACCGTGTAGCCTTGGTCGAGCGACATAGTCCAGTCGTTGAGTGTGATCAGTATATTCGACAGACAAGATCTGGTCCGGCGAAACCCGTGTTGTGCTGCTGACAAAAGACCTCTTGCTTCAAGGTGACCCACAATACATTCACTAATTATACGCTCCATGATCTTTGAAATACAGGGTAGCAGCGTTACAGGTCTGTAATTTGTTGCGTCAGAACGACAGCCACCCTTGTAAATTGGTGTTATCACACCCGCTTTCCATGCTATAGGTACGCAACCTTCGCGAAGACTCTGGGTGAAAACCGCAGCTAAGCTATGTGAGAGCTCTCTACAACACACATGACGAATTGCTGGGGTAATGTTGTCCTCCCCGGGGGATTTCTTCGTGTTTAATCGTCGTAAGTGTCGCTCCACTACGAATTGATCTATTAACGGTTCACTTAGTGGTTCCACTGTGTTTAATAATTCTTGATGCGATAATTGCTGTTTTGGGCAGAAGACTTGAGAGTAAAAGCACGCAAGTGCATCTGTCGTCTCTTGGACTGTGACGGTCAATCCTTCTTCTGTCATGATCGAGAAAACCCCTGGTTTAACTTTGGTGCGTTCATTCACAATTTTGTACAATAATTTCGGATTTCTTTCCATTCGTTCCACCATACATTGTTGGTACTGTTGTTTCTCCTGCCGAATGAAGGTGGTGACTCTGTTACGTATTCTGCAAAATTGTAACCAGTATGTAAGGGTGGCATCAGTGCGATGAGTGACCCAGGCTCGCCTTTTTAGTGAAATCCATTTTCTGGTTCTGCTGCGAACCGAGAAACGGAAGGTGTGGACATCTTTCTTATGAACAAATCGAGGGTTAGACTGGATTTGCATCTGAAGGTAGTTCATCAAAGTATTGTAATGTGTATTTGAGTCACTAGAATCAAGTTGAACATCGTTTAGCTCACAGAGTGCTTTCTTGAGTCGCCAAAAGTCTACTCTAGGGATGACTTTTGATTCGTCACTGAGCCTCGTTGCACTGCAGACATAATCGAACACGAGCATCACATGGTCACTCAGCCCCAATGGAGCTTGGTAGAGTATTGATTCAATGGCCGATTCGTTGGAAGTCAGAACAAGGTCTAGAACAGAGGGCCGGTCTGTTCCTCTCATTCATGTGTGGTTGGAGACGTGTTTGTACGTGGGTACTAGATCGAATACTTCGCGAAATTTGTGTTCCAGTGAGTTCGTTGAGTGCTGATCTCTCGAGTATAGCTGCGGGAGGTTGAAATCCCCAATAATCAGAAGTTGAGCGTGTAGTCGAGTGCTGATGCAATGAAGTCTTTCAACTAACACATCGTTATGTTATCATAGTGCGTCGGAGCATAAACGTTGACCAACGTAATGGTACCAGTACTGCTGTTCAAAGTTTGAGACCAAATCCGTTCGTTTCCGCTGTTACTTGGTTCTGATAATTTTAGTGGACTGTTCTGCACGGAAAATAGTCAGCTATTCGGTTGGTTCATAATCACCTCACACTAATGAGAATAATAGACTATATTGAGTCCGCACCTTAATAACTAAAGGATGCTTAGATGGAAGCGAGCCGTAGACGTCCAGTGATACTTGCAGATGTCTCTCACGTTGTAAGAGGCTTCAGGCGTGAAGCTAAACGTATCTTCTACTTCTAGTGTTATTATCAACTAAATTGTAACGAACGGTCTTCTCCAATAGTGCACTGTGATGTACGCCAGGACTATTGAATATATAGAACTAGGTGTTTCACATGCAGCAATTGCTCCTTCTTCACGACACCATTGGAACCGAAGGAAGAACTATTCTGATACATTTGAACAACCATGCCGTAGCAAATGCTGTTAGAACGAAGTTGAATACAACTTCAGTCTGGCTATATCGACTACTGCTTTAGTTGACTCCCCAGGTCCGTTCCATGATTGGTTGCAGCCGTAAAGCAGTGCACGTTTAAATAAGTATTTTCCTCTGGGTTATTGGATCATCTTCATAGAGGTACAAGATCCAAGTTCCAGAATCAATCTAGTTTTCAGGCACCTGTCACTCGAGTTCTTCTCTCAGTAGAAGCATTTACAGCTGATCACAAATAATTACCGTCGGCCAGAGATTATAATTGGTTGTTAGTGACTATATAAAACGAACGCCATCCGAGCATTTTTGGAGTCAAGAGCTTGTCCCAAATCCGCTCCGGCCATGACAACAATGCAACCAGGTTCAATCGATTGATGATTAAAATAAAGTTAGGTTTTGTTGTACTCATAATGATATTTTTAGTTACGTTTCAACAGTCCTTTGCATTAGAAACGAATTTCCGTGATTCTTTGCAATATAAACTTATAGCCAACATGCATGTACTTTTTATGCTCAGCTCGACACGCAGCTTTCCCCGTCTTTTGCTTCAAATACAATAAAAGGGGTGCTTTGTTGTTTGTTTACGACTACACAAGCCATCGGCATTCTGACTTATTTTCTGTATAAAGCTCAATTCCAAGAAAAAAATATGTATACTTTTAACTCCAAAGCATAACAACTGTATCAAACACCCATCTGTCGGAAATCACATAAATTCTTAAAAAAGCATTACGTGTCCTCAATTTTGTAAACGGGTATTCAGTAAATTTATGCCAAATATATTCCCGCAGATTATGAATACATGCATGAGATCGGTCATTCTAAAAGCTGTGCAGTTGTGGTCTCGGTGGCTCAAAAAAAGATGTAGAACATAAGCAACGAAAAAAACTAGTTCTCAGCATCCGAAACAAGGTTAACAAAGACAGGATTGTCCACCGGATTTTCTTGGAATTTCCCCATAAACGAATCAGAAGATTTTATCCCAAATTTCAAAAACATTTCATACGCTAAACCGCAAGGACTCCTCATGCGAAGGGATAAGCGGAACTATGTGACCCATGAAAATATAGCTTGTAACCTCGTCCTACCAGACACGCAAGCTACGCGTTAGTGACCGCAACATTCGAAGTCTGTTACGGTAAGGACTTTCGGTATTTGATTTGGTCCTCAGGTTTTGCGCCAAATAGAAAACCAAATCTTTGACACACCGAAAAGGCACAAACATCGGATGGGCGACAGATTATAGGGTGGGCGGCAGATTATTGGCCTGGACAAAGGAGTTAAAGTGGCGTACCTCAAGGCTCAGTCATAAGGTCAATACTCTTTCGCGCTTACGTGAACGATATACCTGAAATCGTACGCAGAAAAATCATTTTATTTGCGGATGACATGAAAGTCTGGAGTAGCGTACGCACCATAGTAGATTGCTAAATTATAAAAAAGATCTCGAAGCATTTCATACGTCGTCCTTGCGAAACTGCCTACCATTAAACATCCAAAAATGTAAAATATTAAAAGTCGGTACATCATTCGAATTCACATATTCTCTGGGATCTCAGCAACTCTCATGGGTTACGGAAGAGAAAGACTCGGTTGTGTGGATTAGCAGTAACTTGAAGTCTTCACGGCAGTGTTCTGTGGTATACCAAAAGTCCTGCCAAAGCTTAGCATTGCTCAGAAGGATATTCGGAATTTTCACAAAGCAGATATTCCCACGGATAATTAACACCTATATCAGGCCAACAATGGAGTGTGCTGTTCAAGCCTGGTCCCAATGATTAAAAAAGGACATGACCTTGATGCAACGCGTATACCACCGTGCTACAAAACTGGTAACCAGACTATATAACAGGCCAAACAAGGAGAGGATTGCAACTCTAAACCTGATTGAATTTTCGTACCGTAGTCTCAGGGGTGACTTGATCCTACTGTTCAACTTTCTGCATACAGTCGATCACCCACTTGAACACCTGTTTCATCGGCAGGAGGCACGTGGTAGCAATTCGCCGGACTTCAAGTTAATTATTCCACACTCTAGGTCAAATTGTCAAAGGTTTTCCTTGGCTTTCCTAGTATGTTTTGTATGGAACTTTCTGACCCTACATATCATTTGCGCATCAAGCCTGAACATGTTCAAGGCTGAACTTTACAAATATATGTTGACCAAATCCAACCTCGCACCTGAATCCACGTGCTGACTTTCCATATCAATAAAACATTTGCGTTGTTTTTATGCATTTTTAATCTGTGGTTACTGTAAAGTATTTGCTTTTGGGACCATTAAAACTTTAAATTACTTTGAATCGTAGTATCTATGAGGTACAAACGTACAGGTGAATGTTTACCAATGCAGATGTATTTAGAGTTTTCTGGATTCAACAACATTCGTCGCTTTGGACCAGTTGAGCAGGCGGTTAAGATCGTTTGGAAATTGAGACACATCGCTTGAATAACCTATAATTTTCCAAGTTTCAAGTCATCGGCGTATAGCAGGCAAGATGATAGTAACTCACCTTGATTTCGAAGATACCCTCTGGTGCAGTCTCGCGAATGTGACACAGGACGATTGCATTCTTGGAATCATATATCGCCCCCAGCCTCGAATGATACATAAAATGACAGGTTATTACAAGCGCTAAAATACGCCGGAGAGAAGCGAAGCTCGCAATTACTACTAATGGGGGACTTCAATCTTCCTCATCTCTTTGCCAGATCCGATCACCCTCTACACACATTTGATCACAAATTTCGTGATGTGATCGACATGATTCCACTGCATAATCATGTGTTTGACTTTACTCATAGAAGAGGATCAGAGTTGCCATCTATTTTGTATCTAATCTTTACTTCCGAGAAAACAGCAGTTGAGGGTGTTGACTACATTGCGCTCCTCGGTCGGATGATCATCTGGTGCTAGGCTTTGAGTTTGTTTGCAGTGCTAGACGAGTTTGTGCGTCCGCCAAACAATTCAGAAAGATCGAATACGCGGGTCTATGTGGATCGCTTGGGCTAGTAAATGGGCAAGAACTCGATCAGTACAACACCGAAACACATTGCAGTGTGCTCACGAAAATACTTCAGTCAAACATAGATCATAATTCGCGATTTGTTGATGAACGACGGGCAAGTGACTTCCGATTTAAGCTTCGCAGTCGCAAAAAAATGGCTCGGGAAACGAAAATTTGCTTGTACTGAACATAGAAAGACCAGAACTGATGCCTCTTGGCAGCAATTTTGTAAAATTCGTAACAAAGTGAATGCTCTCGTCAAAGAGGACAAGCGATATTACCATCGCTCTCTGTCTTTGAAAATGGACGAAAAGCCTAAACTTCTCTATCTGATTGTCAATGCTCGGTCCAGTGTGAAACCAGGGGAGTTTCCTGTTATTTCTGAGAATGGATTAACAGTCACAGTAAAGGAAACGGCTGATACTTTCGCTCAATTTTATGCAAAAGTGTTTAGCCCGATAACGGTTAGGGCGAATGAGAAATTACTGATATCGGTTGTATCTCAACAACTGAATGATATTGAGATTAATTCAGCGATTATACGAAGACACTTGTGTCGACTGAACCCTAGGAAATCTCCTGGAGCCGATGGAATAACACCAGCACTACTAAAATCCTGTGACCAGCAGCTGTGTGAACCACTATGTCAATTGTTCCAACATTCCCTAACCGAAGGAGTGGTTCCAACAGAGTGGAATTCAAGGGTAATTTCACCAATTTATAAGGGTGGTAGCCGTTCAGATCCCGCGAACTACCGTCCTGTCACCCTACTCCCGGTGAGATCCAAAATTATGGAGCGCAGTGTGACGGAAAATATAGTTCATCACTTGGAATCACAAAATATACTATCTGTCGCCCAGCATGGGTTTCGTAAAGCTCGCTCATGCTTGACAAACTTGCTGACGGTATTAAACGATTGGACTCAAACGTTTGAAGCAGAAGACAGTGTGCACGCGTGCTATCTGGATATGTCGAAAGCTTTCGACAGAGTTGATAACTTCCTGTTGCTACAAAAGCTGAAACAGATTGGTATCGACGGGCAGCTACTCGTATGGTTCGAAAGCAACCTTAATGGGCGTAAGGCAACCGTTCGAGTTAACGGGGTACAATCACGAGCCATTGATACCTCCAGTGGTGTACCGCAAGGTTCCGTTCTCGGACCAGTGCTTTTCTTAGTTTACATCAATGATTTACCTGAGACGCACTCATGCAAGGTAGCCCTTTTTGCGGATGATGCTAAACTTTGGATGCGAATTAAATCAACTACAGACTGCGTAAAACTGCAAAGTGATTTAGATGCACTACACCAATGGTCAGTTAGAAATAAACTGCCGTTCAATTTTCAAGAATGCAAGTTACGGCAAAGCGGTAAGCCCGTTCAGTACGAATATCACTTTGAGCAGACGAGCGTGCTTCAAAGCTTCTAGGTATGCTGCGACGGATCTTCAGAACCTTTACGCCTAGAACGTTGTCAAGCATCATGAAGACCTACCTAATTCCCACAATGGAACATGCATCGCAAGCATGGACTCCGTGGATGAAAAAAGATATATTCTTACTTGACAGGATATATAATCGTGCAACGAAACTCGTGCATGGTTTTCGATACCTTAAATACGAGGAAAGGTTGAAAAAGCTAAAGCTCCCCTCTCCCCTTCAACGTAGACTTCGAAGTGACGTAATCATTACTTACAAAATATTGAATACTCCGGATAATTCACTCAAACATTTGTTCAAATACCGTGAATCAGGAATACACGTAGCCACTCAGCGGCACTACAAATTCCCCATTCCCGTACTAACTGTCGCCGAAATTTCTATTCGGTACGTGTCTGTTTCCTGTGGAATGCCCTTCCCGAAGCAATTATCACCTCTTCCTGTATCAAAACATTCACTCGAAACTTGGACACTTATTTGTTACATAACGATTTGACGATGCCTGTGTATTGACTCAGGGTAAGCATATTACTGGACTCCAGTGACATCGTATAATTGTTTTTTATACCTCTTATTGAACGCATATTTACTATGATATGGTAATTGTGAAGATATGTGCTTTTTTGTGACCATAAATTCTTGAATCTTAAATCTTGAAAGGTTTTGCCTCAATTCCAACATGACCTTTAAAAGGTATTTTTATTTTGTCCTTGTCTGTTTTAGTTGTATACATTGGATTACCTTTCACGTTTTAAATTGAAACATTTCATTTTTAAATACCAATCGAAGAACTATGGCCATCAGGCGTCATTCTACTTGAAGACCCATTTTAATAATCTTAAAATGATGATTTATAGGGTTACAGCTACGCAAAATTTTCGTTATTGTTTAATAAAAATTAAGATAAAAAAGGGCAAAACGTTTTTACATTAGTTTGATCATTTTAGCCAAACAGTTAAATAGAAACTAAAACAGCAACATCGTTATCAAATTAGAAATTGTACGTCATTGAAAAGTTCAAAATACTTGACGTTGAAATATTCACAATAAATTGAATATTTTTGCTACTCTGCTGGAATGTTTTTCTTAAACTCTTTAGACAAGGCATAAGCATATGTTGTGTTGATAGAGTTTGATATAACACCCCATCCAGTTTCTGTTTCCGAATTCCACATTTCCTCTTCTTCTAGGGGAGGACGAATTACTTTCACTATTTGCTCAGCAACGATCTGAAATATCAGGAGGATATATGACTGATTATTTAAGGAGTATCTGAGATGAGGTTTTATTTTTAGGGCATAAAGATCTCAAATAATTTGTGTGACGAAGGAACGCAACGATCTCATTCGAAAATGGCCTCAAGCTCGCGCGATATTTCGCGATACTACTAAGAGCCGATGAGAGCGAAACGATACAATCTCGCTGTGTGTTCACGGTGGATTTGAAATCTTCATAACGTTTCGATTCAAATTTATTATTTACATATTTCGGCTTTCACTTGCTCATAAAAGTCAAGCATAAATGCGTTGCTTATTTACCGGCAGGTTGTTTAGAAACGATTTAAAAACATTAAATCTACAACCAGAAAGTATGTAATAATTTTATTTTCGCAGAAGATAAAGCGCATTTTATACAGCCTCATAATATTTTGAGCTTAGCACTATTTTCCGTCTATTGTTACCGATAAAAATTCAATGAGGAGAAACAATACTTGGAAATTGTTAGTTGAATTGAAATAAATTATTATCAAAATGTGTCATTTCTGTTCGTTTAATTGCTGGTACGTAAAACTTGAAAACACGTCATTATTTTTGAGTATATTTGCACATCCCGCCAAAAGATTTACTGCAATCAAGTCTACTAATGCGAAGGTTGAAATGCGTTAAAATTGTATTTGATGTGAACTTACTGGGATCATTTCTATATAAGGTACGTAGGCACAGTGCCGCTTTCCGAAACTTATCAGGAGGCTATCAACCTTCTCCGGATGGTCAAGCCGTTCAATCAGCATTCCAATGAGGCCCATCATCCGTAGGCCGTGAGCCTTTAATGCGTCGTCGTGGGAAAGCTCTTCGATACTTTTATCTTTGAAACGTGTAAATGCATCCTGGAACTTTTTATTCTGTTTAAAAAGACTGAGACGAGAGCAATGTAATAGATTTTTTTGTTTTCACACACCAAAGATTATACGAAACAATTGAGTACGAGATTGTCTTTAGTTTGCAATGAGGTCGTTATTGTTAAAAATAATTACTAAGAAAATGGATCGATTTTCAATCAGTAATATTGCATCTATTTGTAATTTGAGGCTTCACGCACTTTACAATTACATAGTGTTTCTATGCATAATAATATTAATGCCGCTTGCAGCCATCCAATTATGGTCACAGTCTTGTAAATAGGTTGATGCGGAGTGATGTTTCCTGTAGTCGTGTTTGCGTATTAGTGAAGAGGATAGAATCAATACAAAAAAACGTCTGATCATGTTTTCATAATTTTAGATCTATGATCTCGTGTGTACATCACCTACCTTAACAAGTCGATGAGCATTCCTTTTTTCACACTTTCACTTTTTTCACAGCATCATCCATAACAAAGCTAGCTACTAGGTTCCGTAGTAAAACGTTTAAAATCAAAACAATTTTTTAACGGAGCTAGTAGTTACCAATAGGTCAAGGCACTATCCATAGCATGTAAAAGAAATTTGCAGTACACGCGCATCTGTTCACTGACGTTTGTTCTTTTCTGTGGTGTTTTCATAGCTCGGCTGAAATCTGGAGCGATTTTTAATGAGACAGCTGGAAATTATTCGTATATATTCAACATAATCACAACTTCTTGATAAACGTAGCCTCCAAAAAATGTCACTTGTCGAACAACCTGTCAGAATCTCGTGAAATGTGCAAACATATTTCTTGTAGCGTTAGACCTTATAAATAAACCCACAATTTATGTGCAATACAAGATAATTTTACAACGTCAACTAGCTGTTTTCAAACAGACTTGTAAAGCCAGAACTTATTCTCAAGTACGATATCAAGAAACGGGGACAATTGGACTGTGGAATGACATTCAACTTAGCTCTGAACATTGAAAAAAATTGCCACAATGGCTAATTTGTTAATAGCATATTTATTATATTAGCATATGCATTTCTGTTAGACTTACTTGAGAAAAACAACCAACCCGATATCTTCTGAGAAAGGTCGGAGAAAACCCCAACTCGTTCGCACTGCAGCAATTTTTTCCTTTGTGATTCCTAATAACTTCTTCCTAGTCGTTATATAGGCTTTCCTTAATTCACTCAAATCAGCGGGTACGTCCATCGTTACGTATTTTTTTAACGGTTCTTCGTCTGTTTCTTCAATCTTCATGCTTGATTTCACATTTTTAAGATTTTTCTCTTCAAATGTTTCGCCGAGTTTGCTAATGAAGAATCGTTTAAAATTTGTGAGAAAACGCCACGATTTCGTAGTAGATTGTTTAGCTTCCTCAGATTCGACTGAACTCGAGTGTAGATTAGTAGCAGAACTTGATTTTTTAGCAATCTCATCAGAACTTAAATCTTTTAATGTGGTCATTATTTTGCAATTAATTGTTAAACAAATATTAAAGATTTATATTCAACCTAACTCTGAATTTCATTGGTCAATTAAGTTGTCCTCGATCATCAATTTACCAAGCTGGTTTAGGATTATTTAAGTTATTCAAAAGTTTATTGTGCTAATATGGTTAAAGAAACGAGAGATTGGTTAGAAGCCAAAACATCTGTGATGACTATTGTGTTGGACGAATGCCAACAGATGAAAACCTACGATTTCTTGGAGTATCTTTAAATAAGGTCCAACAGAATGCTAGGCGATATGCAAATGACTATTGGAATGAAATTAGCTTCGGTATCTAAAAAGATGCTGATACTTGTAACTTTCATGGCGTGTATAATGAGATCAAGGGAGCCATTGGTCCAAACAAACTTAAAACGGCTCACATTAAGTCAGCATTTGGTAGTCCGACTACCGGGAAAACTCATCAGATGAAAAGATTATCTAGTACTGATTATCGCGTAGCAATACAACATCAAACACCTGGATAGACCCCCAACTCTTAAAGAACTAAATAGAGTATTTGACCGCAAAAGGAGTAGGAATGACCATGGTGACGACGGAATTCGACATGAGCTCATCATAACACCGATATTGCACCCACTTCACAGTTCACTCGTTCATTGCTGGCAGGGGAAGTGTTCCACACAAGATATACGAGACACCGAGTTATCCCGCTATTTAAGAATAGGTGTGATCGCGGCAACTGCCATAATTATAGACGGATTTCTCTGCTAAACGTTGTATGGAAATTGTTTGCTAAAGTTTAACAGATGTGGCAAAAGAATTGGCTCATAAAGTTTACTTCGAATCTCAATGTAGATTCCGACAGGGAAATAATAAATCGTTGACATGATCTGCTCCACGATACAACTTCCAGAAAATTGTCAGTAAAAGCGTATGCAATTATGCTTCATTTTTATTGATTTAACAAGACATTTGATTACGTCAGCGTGGAGGTTTCTTTTCAAAATGCTTGATATATATATATATATATATATATATATATATATATATTTACTTTTGACTCGATGAACGTTGACTCAAGGCTGATACTCTCTAACACTATGACCCCAAAGCAAGAGGACCGAGTGATGTAATATAAGTTGCTTTCGATACGCACTTCACACTTAATATTGTATTCATTAGTATAATTTAACGTCTGCAATAGAGAAGAATATACGTAGCGCAGGATGAGGATTATGTTCGACGAGATTGTGCGTTGTTGTTGGCCGTTTCTCCATCAAGCTAAATGACATCAACATCAAAACGTCTTTCTAAGTGACTTGCAATTGCTATTCATTGGTTTTTATAATGTCGTCTGACATTTCTACATCAATCCCGGTGATTGATCGAATTCATATTTTGCATTCTTGGCAATCGGGTTTTCATTAATCCCTAGGTTGAAGCCGAAATCATCTGTCGCTTTTCGACAGTGCTCCCGTCATATATTTTTGTCGCTAATTTCTCAACAGAATGAAATTGTCATCGGTATTTATAACCAACTCACATATCCACATGTTACTTGAGTATAATCATTCATTAATTAGAGAAGATAGAAAGAAAACAGGTCTATACGGCATTAACGTAATTTCAGACAGATATTTAACGAAAATTAACGTAATTAGCATGGGTAGTCATGAGTAAATTCTTCGGCAAAGTAAGCTATCAAAATTGTTCAATAGTTCAAGATTCGCCCAGATTCGTTTTAAATTCCATCTGAAAGTGATTCTGAAAGAGTAAGACAGTTAATTAGACATAATTCTAAAGTTAATTATACGAAAAACTTTGATTCGGTCGATTTGTATGTTATGGTATGCCAAACGGATAATCATTATTTTCCCAACCTGCTTTGGTGTGACGATCGTATAGTATAAAGTATTTTTAGATTATTAATATTTTGTTTTTATTATTATTTATATTTTATTTTATTTAAAATTTACAACCGTGCAGCTTCTAACAATTACCTCAAAGGTTATGACAATAATATCCGTTTAAGCTTCTACAGCTCTTCTACAGCTCTCCATTGCTGTTTTCGCTACAACTGAATTCTTCGATCATGGGGTCCAGGTCACATCGATCATGTTCTGACTTTGGAAAGCAAAGTATGGTTCGTCGCCGGTGGAGTAATATTAATACAATAGCTCATCAAGCGAGCGAGAGGCGTTCCGACGTACTCTTGCAGATTTAGGAGGATTTATCTGCGTTACTTGCTGCTTTGATTGCCTTTTTGATGTGCCCTGACTTTCTCGAGGGGGTTGTTTTGGAAACCACATTCTGTTTATGTTCAGAATGATACGGTATTTATCATTCGCAGTCAATATCAATCGATTGTGGTGTTAAGTATCTGCTTCATTTCAATTTCAATTGCTAACTTTTATTTTACATCAATGGCGAATTTTCGACCGAATATCGATTAGATTCCACAAACGTTACATCCACTGAAGTCCAAGCATCGTTATTTTTACTAGATATGTGTATAGCGAGTCTGCTTGCATCTTAGCGATCCCGCCGTTATACGACGTTTTTTTGTTTACACATCATCTTTAGTTCATGCGAGAATATGCCACGCTTACCACCATGACACGGAGCCGGAGTCCCGTTAGAAAGTCCGAAGTTTTATACAACTTCGCCCTGACAACTTCTGCGACGGCATCGTTGTCCAAACGTATCAGCCTAGCTGTTTCTTTGGTTTCGGTGGTGCCGTGGAGAGGGAGCACTTGCTGGGTGGGCAACAGCTAGTTCTCCACTTTGAACTGCCATGGCGCACATCACAACGCACCAATGGAGAGGACACTCCATTCCGATTCTGCGGATAATAACACGGGAAGCAGCAGATACCGGTTAAAAGCTATGGCTCAATTGGCGTAAAGCTCAGCGTCTGGGGCTGCTTCCGACGGTGGGAGAGACCTTCAGGTCTTATTGGACGGCTACCGCCCGCCTCAAGCTGAGCAGCCCCCAGCCAATATGGTGCCGTCTCGCCACGGCCGGCTATCCTCATCGGGTGCATGGGGATTAGGAATCAACCGACAAGCAGTCTGTTTTTCCGCACCAGCGAAACCAACTACTAAAAACAAATGTCATTTCTGAAACTGGGAACCTGGAACGTCCGGTCCATGCTTCCTGGATTTCATGACGACGTCTCGAATATCAGAGGCGTAAGAAAATCTGCTGTGATTAACAATGAGTTAAAGAGACTGAATGTCGTCGTGGCTGCCCTGCAAGAGACGCGATAACCAGACACTGGTTTACTAACAAAAAGAGATTACACATTTTTTGGAAAGGAAGGTGTTCCAATAATCCTCGACTGCATGGAGTTGGGTTTGCCGTTCGAAACGACCTTCTAAAAGCAACAGAACCGAGCAGCAGCGGGAGCGAGCGGATTTGGACTCCAAGTCTGAGGTGCATTACTGGTACCATTAGCTGATAGAATTTACTCCGAATCTCAATGTGGCTTCCGCAAGGGAAGATCAACCATTGACATGATCTTCTCTCTGAGACAAATTAAAAAAAGTGTCGGGAATAGCGCATGCCATTATACGCAGTTTTTATTGATTTAACGAAGGCATTCGACTACGTCAGCAGGGAGGGTCTTTTCAAAATGCTTGATTTGATAAGCTGCCCCCCAAGACTGCTAAAGCTCGTTATTTCGTTCCACTCAGGCATGAAAGGCTCAGTCCATTTTAACGGTTTCAGCTCAGAAGCCTTTGAAATTCGCCGAGGCGTCAAACAAGGGTGTGTTCTTGATCCCACACTGTTCGGCATTTTCTTTGCTCTGCTACTGAAGCACGCTTTCAGGACAAGGGCAAAAGGTATTTACCTACGCACGCGAAGTGATGGCAAGCTCTTCAACCTAAACCGGTTGAGAGCACAAACCAAGGCACGAAATGTGCTAATCCATGACCTGCTGTTTGCCGACGATGCAGCCTTTATTGCTCACTCCTAAGAACACCTTCAGTCTCTAATGGACTGTTTCTCGTCAGCATGCAAAGACTTTGGGCTAAAAATCAGCATGAGCAAGACCAAAGTCCTTGGTCAAGGGACTGTATCGCCTCAAATCATCACTGTTGGAAACTGTCAGCTTGAATCAGTACATCGGTTCACATACCTTGGTTCAACCATTGCGGATAACCTTTCGCTAGACACGGGGATTGATAAGCGGATTGGCAGAGCAGCTGTCATTCTGTCCCGTTGGAACTCTCGTGTTTGGGGTAAACGCAAGCTGACTGTAAAGAGAAAGATGATGGTATACGGCGCGTGCGTACTAAATGCTTTACTGTACGGCAGTGAAACCTATACCACCTACGCAAGACACGAACGTACCTTGAATGCTTACCATCTACGAAGCATCCGTCGTATCTTGAACATATCGTGGATGGACAGAGAGAATAATGCTGAAGTGCTTTTAAAAGCTGGTCTACAGAGCATGTTCACTCTATTGCGACAGCGCCGCCTGCGCTGGCTTGGTGATGTCTACAGAATGGAAAATGGTAGTATTCCGAAAGATCTACTCTATGGTGAGTTGCAACTAGGAAGTCGACCATTGGGCAGACCGCACTTGCGGTACAAAGACGTTTGCAAAAGAGATATGAAAGCTCTTGACATTGACCCGGCGAGTTGGGAAGAACTTTCTCTTGACCGCTCACATTGGAGGCACGGTGTAAAGCGTCGTCTGCAAGCTGGGGAGGAGCAGATACAGTTCTTGGCTGCTGGACGCAGATCACGCCGCCGGCGTGCAACTGACGCAATACAACCGAGTTCTGACTTTCGTTGCCAGCGCTGCGGAAGAAATTGTTCCTCCCGTATCGGACTGTTTAGTCATTCCAAAAGCTGCAAACGTTTAACATTCACGCGATTGTGATGTACATCCATGGTCGACATCGACCGAAGGAGGCCAACAACAACAGGTTGCAGCTAATTGGAGGAGCTGATTAATTGATGTCGTTGTTGAGTGCCACTCCTCGATAAATTCTCGCGCACGTCGGTTGTTTACTTTGGCTTAAACCTTGGCGTTTTCCCAATCGAATTGGCACCCTAATGGATCAACATGTATTGAAATCGATGACCTTGTGCCCGGTCTTCGTACGGCTAACCAAGATGCATGTAGTCTGGTGCTCAGCGTGTGACCGGTTTGTACGATGTATTTCTTCTCGCAAGCAAGGTACGTAATCTTGTAGACAATATTTGATTGTTCTTCATTTGCAAATTTTGTCTTTCGTATTGTTGGAAACATTGCATAATTTTGAAGTGGGTTTGTGCGAGAATTCCATTTCAAATGGTTGAAGTACAGGAACGGCTATTTCTGATATATTCTGCACATACGGAAGAGCGACTCTGACTTTGTTTTCATCATCGTTTCTTTGTTGGGTACGGTTGAACTTATTGCGTAGTACGAAGCTTCTTTGTTATACCTTCTTCTAGAACAAGTTGAACAGGCATTATTATTCCTGTCTTCTTAGATACCTTGCGATGCAATGTGTCGTTGCTCTTTTGAACAGAGTTCTAACGCAGCTGCGTTTATGGCTTGTCAGGTGCATGCCGTGAAAGTTCAAGATTTGATCCGTGTGCGGATTCTTCCCGTAGACACTGGTCTCTTGCTTAACACATTGGTAGCAGTTGTTGTTGATGGCCTCATTCGGACAATGTCGAACATGGATGTATATCACAATCGCCTGAATTTTCATGTTCAACAGCTTTTTGAATGACTAAACAGTCCTATTCGGGAGGAACAATCACCCCCACAGCGCTTGCAACGAAGGAAGGAACATGTTTGAAATCATTCACCAGATTGGGAAACTACGTCTCGGTTGCAGCGATAATGTCCACAGAAAATTTACGAAAATTTAGGATTTCTTGAAAAACCGTTAATGGTGATTTTTGTATGCAGCGATAATGTATGAATATTATACACTTACATGATATTTGAACAATTTTGATTTGCCAGTTCCTTTGCATGGGAGTATTTTAGCTGTGTTCCTGAGGCTGTGGCTAATTCGATAGGAAATCACTGGCGATATTTTCCCGTACAATCGCCAAGTATTTTTTCCGAAATCTCTCAAAGCAGTGTCAAGCAGGTCGTTTTTAAAACGATGTGTTCCACCGCCATTATAACATCGTCCCCAAGATAAACAGAATGTCTACTTAACAACAGCCGTCCGAGATCTTACAGTCATATTGTCGGTCACCATCCTCTAGCTTACCGGTAGAATCTGGGACGCCTAGTACGATCAACGCGAACAGCAGAACGCCCTCTATATTACCATATAGAAAACTCACTTTCACGGTTTAGTGTTATTTTCTGTAGACCTAGTTCGCCCATGTATTGAATGCTTAGGAAATGAACCAAACGTGTAACTAATGTAGGTGTTATAATTTCAGAACCTATAATCAGTAAACAGTGTTTGATCAAAAAAGCTTTATGGCATAAAACTGAGAGGGTCCGAGATATTATATAACAGATCTATTTGCAGTTAGTGAGATCTTATTCTGATTAAACATGACAGAGCATTGGGTTTTCACTCAGAACGTGTCACACCATCGCGATCATCAAAGTTTCTTCCTCTAATATATATTCTAATATCACCGATGTGCAATCGTACAGTACTTTCGTGCCGTGTGCTAAATTGATTAGCCACCGGTAGTGAGCTGCATGCTGGAACACACGCTGCAGTCTCAGTACCATTCCCACTTGGATTTCATTTCTCATATTTTTCTAGGCATGGGCATCCTTACAGTATCTTATCCCACGTGCAGCCTGTGACTGTGCGGCACTTTCCTGGACCAGGCTTGTGCTTTCATACATATCATACAATCCAATATCACGAACATCTAGCGCAATCATGTAAAATTTAACAATTGTAACTAAAATTTACTGAGGCATTGTTGTTCGAAATAATAAATAATAAAGATGCATTTGGCTCACTAGCTAAAATGCGCCACCTTTTATTTCAGGTGACTGAATGACAGCATATTCACAACAAAACTATAATTGAGCTCAAATACAGAATCACTAATTGATTCCTGACCAAGTGCTCGAAGTGCTTATAAGAGACCAAGGCTCACTGAACCTGATCTTACCGTCTCCACCTGATGATGGCAAACAGCCAGAAACCGGTAGTGGTGTGTAAGGGATGGGGATGTGAGCACCACAATAAATTGGTCTTATAATTGAGCTCAGTTTATTGTAATGCTAACATTTCCGTTAGCTCTTGTTGTATAAGTGATTGGCTGTGAGCACCACAATAATATAATTGAGTTCATTTGAAGCCATGGGCCCACGACTATTATACGCGTAACAAAATATCAGTCAGATCATTAACGAAGTTTAGAACTTATCCATTACGACACAGATCTCTATGGGACGTCACTTTTGCATGAAATATACGTTTATAAGCTCCTTGAGTTCGGAGCATATCATTCAGTTGTGAATGTACAACTAAAGCTAGGCTCTTAGTGGCTACTCACAGAACGATTGGAAATTGCTCGCAAAGTGGCTGACTCTGTAGCGTCAAAAATGACTAGCGCAGAAGTCATTGAACGTCGAATGCCACTTGATTTTTTTATTATTTCAATGGGATGTTGCGTTCTTAGGCATACTACCCGAATCATTGGTAGGACGCCAACTGCGATGAAATTCAAAACTTGAGATTCAAAATTTAACTACTTAATGATTTCAGAGTAGTTAATGAAATAAAACTTAAATTGAGAATCATAATGCCTGTGATTAAATAATTACGTTTTCCACAACCTTACAAATGGTCGAACCCAAGCTCAGAATTCAGAGGAGCAGTGTTGAAAACTGAGCTACCGGCCAAACTTCTTTAAAATCACAATTGTTGCGAACACATCAATAAGCTTAGCTAAAAGTTGTCGGTTTTCCCGAAGATGGGTTCAACAAGCTGAAGCGTGCGAAACCCACCGGAACGATTGCTATTTCGTTTAGCAAAACCACCACTACAATTGGAACAGAAAACGCCTGGAACATGTTCAAACTATGCCAGGCGACTAAAGATTCAGCCGAGATGGAACAATTCAAATTTAATATTGAATTTATTGCTGTATGCAGGTGAAGCGGAGTCGGAGCTCGAGATGTTCTTCTACTGCTGCAGAAAACTGTCAAGGATGTCCTGACCGAATCGGAAGCATACGGACCTAGGATTATTACAACAACATTCAGGACTGATAAATCAATATTTAACATGAACATTATCCAGTGCCATGCCCGAACAAATGATGGTAAAGACAACCAACATCCAACATCCAATCTATTGACATGATTCAGAGTCAGTAAGAAGAAAAATCTCATCATACTAATTTAAGATTTCGATGCTCAAGTGGGACATGGCAATGGAGGTGATGAACGGGTTATGTGGCTGTTTGTCATTGGAGTGATGTAATAAAACAAAGAAAGGCTATCCATTTCTTGTGCTGTTACCATAATAGTAATCAGTGGTACACCTGGTAGCACGCATGAATACAGCCCCCCCGCATCTACTGCCCATGTCAAATTGTCTAGGCTTGTCACCAAATTTGTTAAACAAGAGCGATTTCTGCGAACTCCGTGTAGGGTAACCCTCAAAAGTTCGTTCGTTTCCAAATGATGAACTTCAACAGTAAGCATCCGGTAGAGAACAGACGCAGCTCTGTAAAAAAAAACCTTTTCACACGAGCACAAACAACTGCAGCGAAAATGAATTGCAAATAGTAGAGAATAAAACTTAATAAATGTTTAGGATAAATCGGTACCAAAAGTTTTTAAATCCGTCATTAACACAACCGAACCCAAAAGAGTAATGAAAACATCAACAGAACAAGAAGAATCCTCCGCCAGTTTAGAGTGAAATTCGCTAACAGACCATGTTCAACACTATGCAGGGGAGTCACGAATATCAAGGAGAAAATCTCATTGCTTTCAAAATTCCATGATTGGATTGCGACAAACATTATATTAGCCAGACTAGTCGATTACATGAGCACCATGTGGCGGTTCACTGGCACAACCACGATAAATGTAGAGCGATTTAGACACCACTTCGACCGGAAGAACGAAATAGTCGCCAACGTGAACGTGAAATCCTCGAGGCGCGGCACACGACAATATCATCGATCACACAACCCCTAATTGGGTGCTTCGTATGGACTAATAAGAAATCTGTTACGAAGATGATCTATGACGAACATTTGGACAAACGCAATGAATGGACAAAAGAACGCTGTATAAAAATTCATGCAAGTCACTTCGAGAGGTTAAGCTGATGATATCATCCAGCCTAATGAAACGTCCTAAACAATGAATGACAGCTCGGCGAATACCATGTGAACAACAACCGACTTATCTCCTGGACCGGATCGTTTAGCTGGCCAACGGCAGATGATCCACGCATTCTATTCTGAAGTGCGAACCCTGACCAGTTGATTTGACGCCTCCGAGCGAAGCAGGAATCAAGCTCAACACTGAGCCAATGAAAAGTTTCAAGCTAACTGGATCTGATGGAGACTCCGGGCTTTCAAGGAATGCAGCGATATCTTGTTAACCACGCTGGTCGATTTTTTCCTTCAAGTACAGGATACGGAAACCTTTATCAGTGTCGAGGAGAATCCATAGTTATTGTTAAAGGTGTGCGTAATTCTCGCTCTAAACACAGGGATATAAGCATTGTGCCCTTCATCACCCAGCTTTTTCCTTGATTTGCCAGCTGCCATACATTACATAGGAAATCTCAGACTTGTGAACAGAAAGCAAGATTTTGTCCTGGTACAGCATTGGCTCCGATAAAATATTTTAAAATGCTCCCCCACCCTTGATAATACATTCAGTAACTTACGTCATTTACCATCTCTTTTGCGATGTCATGGCGTTTCTTGGATTTGACTACTTTAAACGCCACGTGGTATGAAGCCATCAATAGTGGTTCGTTGGTAGATCAAACCTAATTTGGAAAGGATTCCTTGTGAATCAAAGCGGATACCTTTTGCTTTCAATGAATCAACATATGACCGGGAAAACCTGCTTCACTATACGGTGGAACCAGGTAGTGTGTCGATCCCCGGCAAGTTCTAAAACATCGCCACACTTGTAGGTAGCCCACTGTAACCTTTTTATTTTAAGGCTCCGTTTGAATAGGTCGACAGGAATGCACTATTTTATAACGTTACACTAAGGTGTCCCACAAAAGTACGACAACATATTTAGGGAAAAGTATATAAGGTGTATAATAACCCCTGTCAACTTTCCCACGGTCGGCGGTGAGTGGCAATTGTCCAATTTCTTCCATTCTTTAACTGACGCTATAATGGATATGTAACGCTGTCATACCGACACTGGGAATTCAGATAGTCTGTGATAAGAAACTTCTTGTTTCAGTTTATGCTGAGGACGCAGTTCTCCTATTCGATTACTATGCAGATTCTCAAGCTATTTTAGACCGACTGTGTTGTATCACACCATTATTCAGTGTGTGCTTTGCACGTTTCAAGTGGAAACTTCTGCTACAGCATATTGATAAGACCAAAACTGTGGGAAGCCTGAGTAATAAAGAACTTGCGTCTACAGACTGTTTTCCCTATTTGCGTAGTTGCATTATTATTAACGCGTTCACATAGAGATATTAGCAAGCATTTCCAGAGCTTTTCGTAACTTGGATCAGCAGCAGTTGGGTGAGTCATATTATACCTCGTTAACAAACATCTATTTTTTTTCGCTGCATTCCAAAGGTTGTCACAGCCGGGGGTGGCAGTGGGGATGAGCTCTCACTGTCTATAAAATGCTCCCATAAGGCGTGCGTCTCAAACAGCCTCTGACACCCAAAGCCCAGCTCCTGGCCTGCACGCGGCGGAACTGCTTCTACTGACAGGAGAAAGGGCGAAGGCGGGTGACTGGCGCCTCAAAACCAGTTGGCTCCGGGCAGATGGAGCTCGTTAGCCTGGGAGGGCAGTCCATCTAAGGGAAGGAAAACCCTGATTCCAAACCTCCGCTGCCTTGCGGCATACCCGACTGCGGGGAAGGCTTCGGGAGTGAACCCTGAGGAAAAATCCCTGCTGCCTTGCGGGAAGACTTTTGAGTCAAAGGCTCCGGGTGGGGTCCCCTAAGCTAACCCCCTACTTCGGCCTTGGCAACCGGGTAGTATGTCGCCTACAACAAGAACCATGCAATCTACTTCATCCACAACTCGCTGTCAAAATCACGTTCGCTACATTACATCACATGCCGATCCTTATATCCCACGACCCTCATTACACACAAGCAATGAATCTCGTCAAGATACCCCTTCCAGCTCGCCAAACACAGAACAGCCAAGCCAGAATGCTCACTTCCTGAAACCCCGTATGCCCTTCAAGCTAGCTGCATTCAACGTCAGGACCTTGAGGCAAACAGGACAACAGGCTGGGTTAGCTCGTACGCTAGAAACGATGAGAGTAGACATCTGCTGCCTATCAGAAACGCGCTTACACGACTCTAGTCATGTGATAAACCTATGCTCACCGAATAATACCGGAGTCAAG
>JACCGJ010020291.1:0-12957 GCA_013407085.1 Atriophallophorus winterbourni
TTTTTAGTGAGAACAAACCGAGGTCCTTGAGTCTAGCCTAATAAGTTTTACCTGCCTGACATTCAACCATCCTAGTCGCAAGGCGCTGGACCCTTTCGAGACATGCTATATCCTTTTTTAAGTACGGTGTTAGGATTGAACGCAGTACTCCAAGTGAGGCCGCACGACTACTTTGCATAAGGGGATGAAGATTGAAAGTCTTCGGCAAGATAACGCTGAGCGAAGTCTGAACAATTCTCTGCGAGCCTTGTTTGCAGCTTCGGCATATTGAGTAGCCCATTTAAAATCGCCTGTTATAGTAATGCCAAGATCCTTCACTTTCTGAGCAGCCGCTATTCTGATAGTTTCTTCACCAACTTCTAGTTGGGTTGTCGCTAAATCAGTCGTCAGAAGACAGCTCTTTCCCAGGTTTAGTGGCAAGTCCCAGGACTTTGTCCACTCGATTACTTTTTCTAAATCAGAGATAAGCGTATCTCTAGTGTCGGTTCCTAGGATCATAACATCATCAGCAAACAGAAAGCAGCGTGAACTCAAGCACGCTGCCAGGTCGTTTACAAAAATAAGAAAAAGTAATGGACCAAGCACCGAGCCTTGAGGCACTCTACTGAGAATCAGAGATTCCCGTGAGCACTCCCCCGCAATTTTAACATAGTGCGATTAGTTAAGAAGCTGTCTAACCATCGATGTAGGTCACCTGTGACGCCACACATACTTAGTTTGTGCAGAAGGTACTTATGGTTCACCGAGTCAAATGCCTTTTGAAAATCAAGATAGCAGACTTCGACTACTCTCCCTTCTTCGAGGCGTAATGTCACTTCGTCCAGAAAGCTTAGAAGATTGGTTAGGCAGGACCTTCCTTTCCAGAATCCGTGCTGGGCATCGGATAGTAAGGAATTGGCTACCAAATGTTTACATACCTGGTGCCGAATGATTTTTTCCAAGCACTTGCAAAGAATGCTTGTCAGGCTTACTGGCCTGTAGTTGCGTACATCCGAAATGGGACCCTTTTTGTATATGTCTATTACCGCCGCTCGCTTCCAATTATCCGGTAGTATACACTGGAGTAAGGTAGCTTCGAAAAGATTTCTGATTGCAAGGCTAACTATATTCGCGAGCGGTTGAAGAATAGCCGGATGTATGCCGTCGGGGCCAGCTGACTTAGTTTTGTCCAGCTGCCACAGAACTGTGGTGACCATTTCCTGATTAACCTCCACCGAGCTAAAGGGAGGTGCTCTGCACTCGTGAGTTTCTAAACAGTTACCTGAATCGCGCCGATAAACACTGCAGAAGAATGAATGCAACGCATCGGCTTTTTCCAGTGCAGTCAAAGCCGTATTGCCATCGTCCAGCACTAACGTACCTATTTCTTCTCTTAATGATCGCTTGGACTGAACATAGCCATAAAAAGCTTTCAAGTTAATCTTTGCTTTTTTGGCAAGTCGGGATTCGAAGTCCCTTTCAGCTTTCCTTTGCAGCGCAACAGCTGAATTTCTGGTCTGTATGTACTGCAGTCTAGATCTGTGAGTTTCACAGAATTTGTACGCCCTCCAGCTACGGTCACGGCATCTAATAGCCTTGCGAATAGACGCGCTCCACCAGGGTGGTTTTCCTCGCGTTCTCACTGGTTGTAGAGGAGCAAAATCATCCTGTTGTTGTAAAAGGTGCCCTTTTATAATATTCCACCTGATTTCTACACTAGGTTCTAATTCGTCTGGTTCCCAACTCAGATTCATTGCTTTAGTTTGTAGTTGGACGATGTCCATTCGACCAAAGTTGCGGGACATCTTTACTTGAGGACTAGGATGCACTAAAGTCCAGTCAAGAAGAATTACAGCGTGGTCGCTCTTGCCTAGTCGCGAAAGGTATTTGATTCCACAAATATCTTTTTCATGAGACGATAGAACCAAATCTAAAGTTGACGGAGTATGTCCTGTCCTAAACCTTGTATGTTCCCTGACATGTTGATAAAAGGCCCCGACATGGAACCAGTCTAGATATTGCGACTCAACTGACCGTGGTGAAGAAATTTCAGTACGCCAATCAATGCCCGGGAGATTGAAGTCTCCGACAATTAGTAATGCGTTGCATTGCCCTTTTAGTACTTCCAATGTGTCCATTAGTAATTGGTCGTCTAATGATAAAGCGGTCGGGCTTCTATAAGCACATGCAAGTGCCAGTCTTCTTCTAGCGACAGTAAGAAATACCGATGTTAGTTGGATTGAGTGAGAAGCGATCTTTATCGATGTCTCACGGTGGGGGAGATCTTCGTTTATCATAATTGCCACTCCCCCTCCCGTAGCACCAGTATCCTTATCCTGACGATAGATGGAATACTTAGTTGATACAAATGACGGAACATGATCATCTGGTTTCAACCATGATTCGGAGATGGCAATTATGTCGACCTGGTTTTCCAGTGCAGCAAGCTGCAGCTCACCCCATTTATTACGTATACTGCAAGCATTTGTGTACAGTATACGGGTATTTCTATTCTGCGCACATTTTAATCTAACTTTTCTCGGGGTGGGAGCACCGTCGCTGATACCCCGTTTTTTGAAATTGGAGAAGTTGATAAGTGGCTAGACTGCCATTGCGAACGAGCTTGCACCGGCCTAATGGCAGTTGTACATAGATTTTCCTCGTTCAGAAGCCTACTGAAAAGCGAGTTATCCATACACTCGTATTCTACTAGCGGGCCATTTTGGAGTAAATATTCAATGACACTTACCGCAGATGACTTAAACATTTATGGTGGCTAAGGTTGATCCCTTTTATGGGAGTTTTCAAGCCAGTCATGGGCGCTTTTGAACGCTTTCCATGATAATGTGGTTGAGGCCCCTTATCCAGGACAACTTTGAAACGCCCATTTGTGTAGCGTTCAAGGTAAGCACTTTTTAAAAGGAGCATATACCTGTCCTGTTTGGTAATAAATTTTACCAAGATCGGACGAGCGCTACTTACAGTTGGGTTCCACCGGCCTACACGATGGACCCTTTTTACCTGGCAGTTAATTAGCCCTGCCATGCGCAAATGTCTTGAACCCTGGAACGGTCCAGGTGGCGCCGGGATTTGCATTCGCAAATCAGCGGCTCTTCCTTATTTAGGATGAGGAGAGTACGAGATGGCCTCGTTTTCGCCATTTTATGGGGTGCAGCAAGCTTACTAACTTGCTCAGCTAAGGAATTTATTTGCCTTTCTAGCTTACTGTGATTTTACCGAACATTTATCGTTATCGACGGTTTTTTAGGGTTCTTTTTACCCCTTGTCTTCAAGTTAAAGTTCAAGTTAAATTTGCACAGGGTTGAAGGTGGCTAAATGCCAATCACGCACCCAGATTTCCTTCGACGATATGCGATTGAGCATCCGGCACTTCGATATCGAGTATACGGTTCATACTTTTCACACGTTCTTGTTTCCAAATATCTGGAAATTAAGGTAGTGTTTCTCTTCACCAGCACGGTGAGAGGTCAGCTATTCAGGAAACAATGCAATAATATGCGTGAACAATGTGTGGTGTATGAAATCACTAGCTTAGTTGAGGTTAAGTGAAACACAGTCATGTGGGCTAATTTGCTGTCGGGTTGCGAACGATTTTAAAATGAACAAAAAATGGACAATTCTGACGACAGACAACCTGTATATTCACGGGAAAAAGTCTGGGAAAAACCCAAGCCACAAGGCATCTAAACCCCTTTTGAATGCACCTATTGATGTGCAAGCTATTAGTTCCTCAGGCAGCTGTCCCAGAAGCTTACCACTCTTTCACTGAAAAATTGTTGCCTAAGATTCAGACGGCTGTGGGTTTTCGCGAGCTTCAATGTATGTCCTCTTGTTGAGGGGTTGATCGCTCGAGAGAACAGGATTTGACAGCCCTTGTCGCCTAAGCCTTTCAGGATTTTGAAAGTTTCTATGAGGTCACCCCGTAGACGCCGACGTCGAAGGGAGAAGAGACCTAAAGAAATTAGACTTTCGTCGTAGGGTTTCCCAAACAAACAAACAACCATTTTGGTAACCAGTCGTTGGAATCTTTCTAATAGTAATATGTCCTTTTGAAAGAAGGGGCTCCAGGCTTGCACGCAGTATTTTAAATGCGGCCTGACAATCGCCGTATATAAAGAGATAAACACTTCCGGCGTTCTACATGTCAGAACGGTTTTAAGCCTTAAGAGTTCTCCTCTAGCTCGTTGTGCAGCGGAAATATGATAGACCATTTAACGTCTAATTCCCTTTTAAAGCTCAAAACATTTGGGAGGCTTACTATACAATCTGGGAGCTTGTTCCAGAAGTTGACCACACGGTTGCTGAGAAATATCTCACGTGCCAGCAACCTGAGCCTACTCTTAAGAAGTTTCATAGAATTTCCCCTTGTAGCTGCTTTAGGTGCCAATTTAAGGATTTCAGTAATTTATCACCCGTAAGACCCTTTAGAATCTTGAAGGCTTCTAACAGGTAAGCTCACAGCCGCCGTCTCTTTAGTGAGAACAAACCGAGGTCCTTGAGTCTTGCCTCATAAGTTTTACCAGTCTGAACATCATTCATCGTAGTCGCAATACACTGGACCCTTTTGAGACGTGCTTTTTTAAATAAGATGTCCAGGATTGAACGCAATATTCCAAGTGAGGCCGCATGACTACTTTGTATAAGGGAATAAAGATGGAATGTATTCGGCAAGATAACGCTGAGCGAATTCTAAACAATTCTCTGCGAGCCTTGTTTGCAGCTTCGGCACATTGAATGGCCCACTTGAAATCGCTTGTTATAGTAATACCGAGATCCTTCACTTTTTTATCAGCAGCTATTCTGATAGATTCTTCGCCGACCTCTAGTTGGGTCGTCAGAACACAGCTCTTCCCCAAGTTTAATGGCAAGTCCCAGGTATTTTTCCACTCGATTACTTTTTATAAATCAGATGCGTATCTCTACTGTCGGTTTCTAGGATCTTAACATCATCAGCAAACAGGAAGCAGCGTGAACTCAAGCACGCTGCCAGGTCGTTTGCCAAAATAAGAAAAATTAATGGACCAAGCACCGAGCCTTGAGGCACTCCACTGAGAATCAGTGAATCCTGCGACCACTCCCCTGCAATTCTAACATAGTTAGTGCGATTAGTTATGAAGCTGTCTAACCATCGATGTAGGTCACCTGTGACGCCACACATACTTATTTTGTGCAGAAGGTACCTATGGTTCACCGAGTCAAATGCCTTTTGAAAAATCAAGATAGCAGACTTCGACTACTCTCCCTTCATCGAGGCGTAATGTCACTTCGTCAAGAAAGCTTAGACGATTGGTTAGGCAGGACCTTCCTTTCCAGAATCCGTGCTGGGCATCGGATAGTAAGGAATTGGCTACCAAATTTTACATACCTGGTGCCGAATGATTTTTTCCAAGCACTTGCAAAGAATGCTCGCCAGGCTTACTGGCCTGTCGATGCGTACATCTTAAATGGATCCTTTTTGTATGTGCCTACTACCACCGCTCGTTTTTAATCATCTAGTAGTATACCTTGGAGTAAGGTATCTTCAAAAACATTTCTGATTTCAAATCTAACTGTATTCGCAAGCGGTTGAAGAATATCCGGATGTATACCGACGGGGCGAGCTGACTTAGTTTTGTCCAGCTGCGGCAGAACTGTGGTGAACATTTCATGATTAACCTCCACCGAGCTGAAGAGAGGTGCTCTGCACTCGTGAGTTTCTAAACTGCTTTTGAATCGCGCCGATAAACACGGCAGAAAAATGAATGCAACGCATCGGCTTTTTCCGGTGCAGTCAAAGCCGTATTGCCGTCGTCCAGCACTAACGTACATACTTCTTCTCTTAATGATCGCTTGGACTAAACATAGCCAAAAAAGCTTTCAAGTTAATCTTTGCTTTTTGGCAAATCTGGATTTGAAGTACCTTTTAGCTTTCCTTTGCAGCGCAACAGCCGATTTTGTGGTCAGTATGTAGTGCAGTATAGATCTGTGAGTTCCAGAGAATTCGTAAGCCTTCCAGTTACGGTCACGACATAAATAGCCTTGCAAATAGACGCGCTCCACCAGGGGGATTTTCCTCGACTTTTCCACTTGTACACTATCCCCAATAAACTTCATGATGATGTCTCAACGTATATCTCAGCTCTTTGCTACGGCGTTCCTGAGACGCGACGCGCCCTTGGCTCTCCCAGCGGCTAGGGTGAAAAGTAAGCTAGCTGGGGCCATAAATATCCGTAAGGACTTTTATCTGGGATGCTGGAACGTACGGACAGCCGGTCCAACCGCCCACAACAAAGAACCCCAGAAGAAAACAGAAGCAGACGCACTCTGCCCTATATTCAACATATCTCCGAAATCGCAGCTCGGGTGCTTCAACCACTTGGAATAGACATCGCGCATAAACCAGCATCAACACTTCGCAACTATTTCAACAACACGAAAGATAAAGTGACAAAAGAAGAGCAGTCGAATATCGTCTACAAGATTTCATGCAGAGACTGTGAAAAGAACTACGTCGGACAAACGGGTCGCAAACTCAGCACAAGACTACATGAACATCAGTTGGCCGTACGCAGACATGACCGGAATTCACTGATTTCAATACATGTTGATCAATTTGGGCATCAGTTCGACTGGGACCGCACAAGAATATTAGCCAGAGGAAACGACCGACGGGCTCGGGAATTCTTGGAAGCGTGGCACTCAACAACAAATTTAATTAACCAGCATCTCCAACTGGCTGCAACATATAGACCAATGAGAAACAGATCACGGAGACGGCATAACATGAACTCGACCAATCCGCGGGAGTGACCGTGAACGGACAGGCAAACAGTATAATAACCAACGAATTCAAACTGCAAGACGCATCGAAAGAAGTTTTGCTGATGATGTCATCTAGCCTGATGACGAAACGTCCAACAACAACTACGCAAGCTCGGCGAACACAAGGTGAACACCACGTACGGATGTGCAATCGTGCAGCACTTCTGTGCTGTTCTGCTAACACCGTGCTAAATTGATTGGCCAGAGGTAGTGAGCTGCATGCTGAAACAGGCTGCAGTCTCACTGCCATTACTATTTCTATCTGTCTAGGCCTGGGCAACCTGACAGTATCTTAGCCCACGTGCAGTCCCTGACTGTGCGGCACTTTGCCTGGATCAGGCTTGTGCTTTCCACACACACACACATTGGACTACCAAGTAGATATTGCTTGTCTCTCCGAGGTCCGCCTTCCCGGACACGGATCCAAATCGATCAAGGTCCCCGGAGTCGATCGTACTTATTGGCTTTTTTATAGTGGGCACGAGGATGGATCTGGTCAGCATGAAGTAGCGATAGCGCTCAGCGACCATGCTAAACAAGCACTCATGTCATGGATGCCTGTATCCCCGAGAATCGCGGTGGTCCGGCTGAGGGGTCACCCTTTGAATATAACAGTCGTTTCGGTGTATGCCCCAACCCTATCAGCCGACCAAACTACAAAAGACGACTTTTATAACCAACTTCAATTCGTAGTCGATAGAGTTGCTGGAAACGACGTACTGGTTGTGGCTGGTGACTGGAACGCTCGTACAGGATCAGCAGATTCCGCAACAAACCGAATCCTGGGAAATTTTGGCCTAGGGCAGCGCTGCGCGAATGGCGATCGACTGATCGAGTTTGCGGCCTACAATAACCTATGCGTCTGTAACACTAAATTCCAGAACCCTAAAAAACACTTGGTCACATGGTACTCGAATGATGGCAGAACGGCGAATCAGATCGATTATGTTCTAATTCGCGCACGTTGGGTGTCTTCGGTGCTCGACTGTAGGTCCTATCGTGGAGCCGAAAGAGGGAACGCAGCAGGCACCGATCGCACACTTGTTCGCGCAAAGCTCCGACGTTGCCTGCTAAACCGCCAAAGGAAAACTCCTAGGAAGCGCTTAAACTTGGAAGCCTTAGGAAACCCAACCCAACGTAAGAAGCTCATTGACGATATCGCTGAGCGGTTGGATGGAAGTGATGCATCAGTCGAACAACAGTGGTCCAGACTGAAGACCGCTACTCAGACTGCAGCACTAAAAATCCTAGGCGCCGCTTCTCGTCGCCGACGAGATTGGATTTCTCAGAACACCATCAAGCTCTCTGCCCGGGCAAGAGACGCCCGAATGCATGGTGCATCTGATTATCGCCTCCCTAGGAGAGCTGCTACACGATCAGCCCGCAAGGATCGTCAGCTATTTGGGCGGAAACTGCATCCGAAATGGAAACCGCAGCATGTATTGGAGACTTTGGACGACTGTTTCGCCTGATTCGCAGAGCATCTGGAAGCTGTGGTTTTTGTACGAATCTTCGAGATTCGTCAGGACAGATGATATTTGACCTTCATCAAAAGATAGATAGGTGGGTTGAGCACTTCAGTCAGCTACTGAACCGCCCGTCATCTATCAATGCAGTATTCACTTCCCCGATAAATAGCTGTGAATACCCGGTCAACTGCGAGGCACCATCAGAATACGAGATATCAAGCGTTTTACGACGAATGCAGAATGGTAAATCGCCAGGTGAGGACGGAATTTCCGTTGAACTTATTAAAGCCTGTGCTGACGTATTATTATCTCCGCTACATCGGCTGTTTTGTTCCATCTGGGAGACGGAAGTTTTCCCGTCAGACTGGGGGATGTCTATCATTCTACCACTGCCGAAACGTGGAGATAAATCTGTGTGCTCCAATTACTTTACTTTACTTTGTGCGACTATCTCCTCTTGGAGGATGAGTCGACTTCAAATAAGATTATTGAGAATTCGGGTACAAATCGGCGTCCCCAGCTCCAATTACCGCGGAATAAGTCTAATCGACACCACTGCTAAAGTTCGCAACGCTCCTGCTTAATCGGTTCTCCGCCGAAAGAAATCTGCGCACCAGAGTTAACCAAGGTGGATTTCGCCCTGGGATGGGTTGCGTAGATCAAATATTTACCTTACGCAGGATCCTCGAGCAACGTGCACGGTATCAACAGCAAACGATAGCTTGCTTTATTGACTTCCGCGCCGCCTTCGACTCCGTATACCGTGGTTGTCTATGGGACATCATGCTATCGGATGGGTTCCATTAAAGCTCGTCAACCTAATCAGAGCCTATTACAGCTCTACAAGGGCACGGGTTCGTGTCTACGGTGAAGAATCGCGTGAATTTAACTTGCACACAGGAGTCAGGAAAGGTTGTCCGTTATCGCCGGTTATGTTTAACTATGTCGTAGACTGGATAATGAACCAGGCGTTAACAGGGTATCAAGGGGTGCAAATTTCAACGGATCTATGGATTTCCGACCTTGACTACGCTGACGATATAGTCGTTCTGGGCGACAATACCGAAATGCTGCAAAGCGTTTTAGACCGCATTAGTGCCACTACCGCGAAAGTCGGTCTTGAGATAAACGCGGCTAAAACCAAGGCATTTTTTATACCGACACACCAGGAATCCAGCCACTTCGCGTCCAGGGTTGTCCAAATGAATACGTTCCAGTCTTCAAATACCTCGGTTCAAGTATATTGCCCAATGGTCAGGCGAAAGATGAAGTGAAGTTAAGGGTCGATCGTGCTCGTAATGCATTTTTGCAGTTGAAGGACACCCTTTGGCGCAAGCCCGGGATCTGCCTAAAAACTAAGACTACTTACTTACTTTACTTTGTGCGACTATCTCCTCCAGGACGATGAGTCGGCTTCAAAGAAGATTCTTGGGAATTTGGGTACAAAGCGGCGTCCCCAGCACCACTCGGCGTTTGTTCGAGTCAGCTTCTCTAGCCTTTGCACAACCAAGTGCGACATGCAAGGCAGCAGGGAGTTGCCAGAAAGAGGTGGTCTACCAGACTCTGTTCCAGGTTTTTCCTCAGGGTTTTCTCCCGAAGCTTTTTCGGGTATCCCAAGCAGCGGAGGTTAAAATCAGGGTTTTCCTTCCCTTAGATGAAATGCCCTCACCAGGCTAACGAGCTACCATCTGCCCGAAGCAAACTGGTTTTCAGGCGCCAGTCACTCGCCATCGCCCCTTCTCCTGTTGGTAGAAGCAGTTCCGCCGGGCTCGGAGAGCCACTCGTGCAGGCCAGAAGCTGGATTTGGTTGTCAGAGGCTATTTGAGACGCGTGATTTTCAAGCAGCGATCCGCCCTGTACTGCTTTACGGATGCGAGACATGGCCTTTAAGGTCACAGGATGTACGCACATTAGAAGTGTTCGACCATTGGTGCCTCAGGGTAATCTTGGGCATCCGATATACTGACCGAGTATCTAACGCAGCCGTACGAGAGCGTTGCAGCGGACTATCTCCACTTTCCGCTCACATACAACGGCGAAGGCTGCAATGGTTTGGCCACGTCCTCCGAAAGACAGACACAGCACTTCCAAAACTCGTCCTCGACCCCAAACCCGTTCGCACCTGGCGTCGGCGGCAAGGTAGTCAAGTGAAAACCTGGCTGTCAACTGTGAAAGAGGATGTAGACACCCTGGGTCTGCGTACCGTCTACGGAGTTCGCAGGTGGGAACGAGACTGGATCACGATCTGCAACGATCTCGCCTCCGATCGACGTGCGTGGGCTGGTGCGATCCGAGACATCAATGAAGCCGGCTAATCCACCCGTGGAGCCAGCCGCACAAAAGTAAAAGTAAGTAAGTAACAACCAAAGCCTAGATCTGCTTCAGCCAAGTCAGAGTCTGGCCACCCTCACAAATATGTCATTCCATGTTAGGAGTGACGAACGAAACCGTGTTAGTAAAACGATGATTTCCCATTCGCAATACATGACCTAACCAGCGAAGTCTATGCACGTTAACTTGTTTTTCGATGTCTACGTCGCTGCCAAAGATTCCATTGAATGAAATGAATGAACGCACAAGCCTGATCCAGGCAAAGTGCCGTACAATCAGAGACTGCACGTGGGCTACGATACTGTCAGGTTGCCCAGGCCTAGACAGATTCTATTACGGATAGTTGCGTTACGTATCCCACGGTGTCAAGTAACTCCAGCGATGGTGCGGAGACTTGTAGACGTCTTATTTCTTCTTTCCTCAGTGTCTAGGTTTCACATCAGTATATCAAAACCACGCGTACTGTAGTCTTATAGACTCTACCTTTGAGATTTAGGGACAAACCTGTTTGACGCCAAAGATCACCTAATTTACGAAAAGCTACCGTAGCTCTGGAAATGCTAGCTAAGATGTCCCCTATTATACAAGCATTACTAGTAATGCAATTACCCACATAGGTAAGTCTACAGTCGCAAGTTCATCATTATTGAGGCTTAGTGCTCTTTCGATCAGATCAATATCCTGTAACAGAACTTTGCACTTGAAAGGTGTAGACCGCATGTATGAAAGCACAAGCCTGATCCAGGCAAAGCGCCGTACAGTTGCAACCGCATTCCAATGATATGTGCTATTTCCGGACACCGTCGCGATAAGCTTGCTGAATTGAGGGATCCGAAAGCTTCTCGAAAGCTAAGCGATTAGAAATGACTGTCTTTGGATTAGAAAATTTTAATGCAAATTTTGATCAGAATCCACGTTGGTGTTCCAGAAAGTGCGACAGTCCTCAATACAGCCCTTCCAACTAGCGTTGATTGCGAGATGGTCAATTTGTGCCCATGGCTTATCATTGTTAGGCGGACGCCAAGTTGCACACTGTCGCTTTTTATGCCTGAATGAAGTGCTACTAATAAATAGTCTGTGTTGTGCACATAGGTGCACAATAGACCCACTGAGATGGGGACCACTGAAAATATACGATTGCGGTTCGTTCACTAATTAGCAACATGTTTTTGTCAGCTGACTAGCAACATCCATGCCATTCAAGTGAATTTGCACAAGATCCAATCCAACGTTGCCCATGTCGCATAATTTCAGTTAACAAAGAACAGGAAACAAAGAGCAACACTAATGCCGGTTCAGTGAAATGAAAAAGAAAAGTCGAGTAAATGCTCAAAATATTGTAGTGCTCACATCGCCATCCATTACAAACCACGACCGAGTTCTGGCTGTATACCGTCATCAGGTGGAGACGGTAAATACAGGTTCAGTAAGCCTTGAAATGCTGTTTATTCATGTAAGAATGATAATTAAGATTGAGATTCATTCGCACATTTTAATGAACGTTTATAGACATAAGATAGCCATAAAAGAATAGTTTAGTGGAGGCATTATAGGGAAATTTAAGTGCTTTTATTTTTTCAGTGTCTAACAAAAACGCAAGAAAACTTGATTCTGTAAATATTTTAACTTAAATATATTTAAACAACGCGCGCTTCAAGTCCAAGTTCAAGTTCAAGTTGCACAGGGCTGAAGGTGGCTAAAAGCCCAGATTTCCTTCGACAGTATGCGGTTGAGCACCCGGCACTTCGATATTGAGTATACAGTTCGTACTTTTCACACGTTCTTGTTTCCAAATATGTGGAAAGTAAGGTAGGGTTTCTCTTCACCAGCACGGTGAGAGGTCAGCTATTCAGGAAACAATGCAATAATATGCGTGAACAATGTGTGGTGTATGAAATCACTAGCCTAGTTAAGGTAAAGTGAAACACAGTCATAGACTGCATGTGGGCTAATTTACTGTCAAGTTGTCCAGGCCTAGACAGATATGATAAAAATGTAAAAATACGTTCATTTCCGTCAGTTTGCACATTACAGTAATTTGGCTACAAGCCAATCGAGCGTCCCAGAATTTTCTTTCGGTGGAAAAGCTGCGAGAACACCCACCCTGCCAAACGTATATTCTTCATGTCTGTTTGAAATCTTCGCCGATCGCGAAGCCAAGAGATTATCCGGGTTGAACTTAGGAAGAACCGCGTTATAGCCGATGCTGGAAAAAGGAAAAGCAGTTTCTCTTCACCAGCACGGTGAGAGGTTAGCTGAATTAGCATTGTGTATAATAAAAATTAAAAAACACACAGAACTCTAGCCCTCAGTATATTTACGGGATCACGCTAAAAAATAAAAAAACCTAAGCTTG